>CM065132.1:36859460-36956960 GCA_033026305.1 Cirrhinus molitorella
TTTTTTTTTTTTTTTTATCGACTTCTACCTTGGCTTCTTCTATGGCTTCTGTTACTTCGATTTTTTTCTTTCGTCGACTTCTACCTTGACTTATTCTATGGCTTCTTTTACTTCAACTTTTTTTTTTCTTTCTTTTATCGACTTCTACCTTGACTTCTTCTATGGATTCTGTTTCTTCGATTTTTTTCTTTCATCGACTTCTACCTTGACTTCTTCTATGGCTTCTGTTACTTCAAGTTTTTTTTTTTTTTTTTTTTTTTATCGCCTTCTACGTTAACTTCTTCTATGGCTTCTGTTACTTCGATTTTTTCTTTCTTATATCGACTTCCACCTTGACTTCTTCTATGGCTTCTGTTACTTAGATTTTTCTGTCATCGACTTCTACCTTAACTTCTTCTATGGCTTCTGTTATTTCGATTTTTTTTTTTTTTTTATCGACTTCTACCTTGGCTTCTTCTATGGCTTCTGTTACTTCGATTTTTTTCTTTCGTCGCCTTCTACGCTAACTTCTTCTATGGCTTCTGTTACTTCGATTTTTTCTTTCTTATATCGACTTCCACCTTGACTTCTTCTATGGCTTCTGTTTCTTCGATTTTTTCTTTCATCGACTTCTACCTTGACTTCTTCTATGGATTCTGTTTCTCCTATTTTTTCTTTCATCGACTTCTACCTTGACTTCTTCTATGGCTTCTGTTAATTCAAGTTTTTCTTTCTTATATCGACTTCCACCTTGACTTCTTCTATGGCTTCTGTTACTTAGATTATTTCTTTCTTTTATCGACTTCTACCTTGACTTCTTCTATGGCTTCTGTTTCTTCTATTTTTTCTTTCATCGACTTCTACCTTGACTTCTTCTATGGCTTCTGTTACTTCAATTTTTTTTTTTTTTTTTTTTAAACGCCTTCTACGTTAACTTCTTCTATGGCTTCTGTTACTTAGATTTTTTCTTTCTTTTATCGACTTCTACCTTGACTTCTTCTATGGCTTCTGTTACTTCGACTTTTTTTTTTTTTTTTAACGCCTTCTACGTTAACTTCTTCTATGGCTTCTGTTACTTAGATTTTTTCTTTCTTTTATCGACTTCTACCTTGACTTCTTCTATGGCTTCTGTTACTTCGACTTTTTTTTTTTTTTTTCGCCTCCTACCTTGACTTCTTCTATGGCTTCAGTTACTTCGATTTTTTCGTTATTTTATCGCTTTCTACCTTGACTTCTTCTATGGCTTCTGTTATTTTGATTTTTTTTTTTATCGACTTCTACCTTGACTTCTTCTATTGCTTCTGTTTCTTCGATTTTTTCTTTCATCGACTTCTACCTTGACTTCTTCTGTGGCTTCTGTTTCTTCGATTTTTTTCTTTCATCGACTTCTACCTTGACTTCTTCTATGGCTTCTGTTACTTCGACTTTTTTCTTTCTTTCTTTTATCGCCTTCTACCTTGACTTCTTCTATGGCTTCTGTTACTTAGATTTTTTCTGTCATCGACTTCTACCTTAACTTCTTCTATTGCTTCTGTTATTGCGATTTTTTTTATTTTATTTTATCGACTTCTACCTTGGCTTCTTCTATGGCTTCTGTTACTTCGACTTTTTTCTTTCTTTTATCAACTTCTTCCTTGACTTCTTCTATAGCTTCTGTTACTTCAACTTTTTTTTTTTCTTTCTTTTATCGCCTTCTACCTTGACTTCTTCTATGGCTTCTTTTACTTCGACTTTTTTTTTTTTTTATCGACTTCTACCTTGCCTTCTTCTATGGCTTCTGTTACGTGAAATTTTTTTTTAATTTGTTTTATCGAGTTCTACCTTGTCTTTTTCTATGGCTTCTGCTACTTCGATTTTTTCTTTCTTTTATCGACTTCTACCTTGACTTCTTCTATGGCTTCTGTTACTTCAAATTTTTCTTTTTTTTTATCGACTTCTACCTTGACTTCTTCTATGGCTACTGTTACTTCGATTTTATCTCTTTTTTTAATCAACTTCTACCTTGACTTCTTCTATGGCTTCTGTTACTTCAATTTTTTTTTTTTTTTTTTTTTAACGCCTTCTACGTTAACTTCTTCTATGGCTTCTGTTACTTAGATTTTTTGTTTCTTTTATCGACTTCTACCTTGACTTCTTCTATGGTTCTGTTACTTCGATTTTTTCTTTCATCGACTTCTACCTTGAATTCTTCTATGGCTTCTGTTACTTCAATTTTTTCGTTATTTTATCGCTTTCTACCTTGACTTCTTCTATGGCTTCTGTTATTTCGATTTTTTTTTTTATCAACTTCTACCTTGACTTCTTCTATGGCTTCTGTTACTTCAATTTTTTCGTTATTTTATCGCTTTCTACCTTGACTTCTTCTATGGCTTCTGTTATTTCGATTTTTTTTTTATCAACTTCTACCTTGACTTCTTCTATGGCTTCTGTTACTTCAATTTTTTTTTTTTTATCAACTTCCACCTTCACTTCTTCTATGGCTTCTGTTATTTCGATTTTTTTTTTTTTTATCGACTTCTACCTTGGCTTCTTCTATGGCTTCTGTTACTTCGATTTTTTCTTTCTATTATCGACTTTTACCTTGACTTCTTCTATGGCTTCTGTTACTTCGATTTTTTCTTTCTTTTATCGACTTCTACCTTGACTTCTTCTATGGTTCTGTTACTTCGATTTTTTCTTTCATCGACTTCTACCTTGACTTCTTCTATGGCTTCTGTTATTTCGATTTTTTTTTTATCGACTTCTACCTTGCCTTCTTCTATGGCTTCTGTTACTTCTACTTTTTTTTTTCTTTTTTTTTTCGTCGACTTCTACCTTGACTTCTTCTATGGCTTCTGTTTCTTCGATTTTTTCTTTCATCGACTTCTACCTTGACTTCTTCTGTGGCTTCTGTTTCTTCGATTTTTTTCTTTTATCGCCTTCTACCTTGACTTCTTCTATGGCTTCTGTTACTTCGATTTTTTCTGTCATCGACTTCTACCTTAACTTCTTCTATGGCTACTGTTATTTCGATTTTTTTTATTTTATTTTATCGACTTCTACCTTGACTTCTTCTATGGCTTCTGTTATTTCGATTTTTTTTTTATCGACTTCTACCTTGACTTCTTCTATGGCTTCTGTTATTTTGATTTTTTTTTTTATCGACTTCTACCTTGACTTCTTCTATGGCTTCTGTTTCTTCGATTTTTTCTTTCATCGACTTCTACCTTGACTTCTTCTGTGGCTTCTGTTTCTTCGATTTTTTTCTTTCATCGACTTCTACCTTGACTTCTTCTATGGCTTCGGTTACTTCGACTTTTTTCTTTCTTTCTTTTATCGCCTTCTACCTTGACTTCTTCTATGGCTTCTGTTACTTCGATTTTTTCTGTCATCGACTTCTACCTTAACTTCTTCTATGGCTTCTGTTATTTCGATTTTTATTTTTTTATTTTATCGACTTCTACCTTGGCTTCTTCTATGGCTTCTGTTACTTCGATTTTTTTCTTTCGTCGACTTCTACCTTGACTTATTCTAAGGCTTCTTTTACTTCAACTTTTTTTTTTCTTTCTTTTATCGACTTCTACCTTGACTTCTTCTATGACTTCTGTTTCTTCGATTTTTTTCTTTCATCGACTTCTACCTTGACTTCTTCTATGGCTTCTGTTACTTCAAGGTTTTTTTTTTTTTTTTTTCTTATCGCCTTCTACGTTAAATTCTTCTATGACTTCTGTTTCTTCGATTTTTTTCTTTCATCGACTTCCACCTTGACTTCTTCTATGGCTTCTGTTTCTTCGATTTTTTCTTTCATCGACTTCTACCTTGACTTCTTCTATGGCTTCTGTTACTTCGTTTTTTTTTTTCATCGACTTCTACCTTGACTTCTTCTATGGCTTCTGTTTCTTCTATTTTTTCTTTCATCGACTTCTACCTTGACTTCTTCTATTGCTTCTGTTAATTCAAGTTTTTTTTTTTTTTTTTATCGCCTTCTACGTTAACTTCTTCTATGGCTTCTGTTACTTAGATTTTTTCTTTCTTATATCGACTTCCACCTTGACTTCTTCTATGGCTTCTGTTACTTAGATTTTTTCTTTCTTTTATCGACTTCTACCTTGACTTCTTCTATGGCTTCTGTTTCTTCTATTTTTTCTTTCATCGACTTCTACCTTGACTTCTTCTATGGCTTCTGTTACTTCGATTTTTTCTGTCATCGACTTCTACCTTAACTTCTTCTATGGCTACTGTTATTTCGATTTTTTTTATTTTATTTTATCGACTTCTACCTTGGCTTCTTCTATGGCTTCTGTTACTTCGACTTTTTTCTTTCTTTTATCAACTTCTACCTTGACTTCTTCTATGGCTTCTGCTACTTCGATTTTTTCTTTCATCGACTTCTACCTTGACTTCTTCTATGGCTTCTGTTATTTCGATTTTTTTTTTATCGACTTCTACCTTGACTTCTTCTATGGCTTCTCTTATTTTGATTTTTTTTTTTATCGACTTCTACCTTGACTTCTTCTATGGCTTCTGTTTCTTCGATTTTTTCTTTCATCGACTTCTACCTTGACTTCTTCTGTGGCTTCTGTTTCTTCGATTTTTTTCTTTCATCGACTTCTACCTTGACTTCTTCTATGGCTTCGGTTACTTCGACTTTTTTCTTTCTTTCTTTTATCGCCTTCTACCTTGACTTCTTCTATGGCTTCTGTTACTTCGATTTTTTCTGTCATCGACTTCTACCTTAACTTCTTCTATGGCTTCTGTTATTTCGATTTTTTTTTTTTTATCGCCTTCTATGTTAACTTCTTCTATGGTTCTGTTACTTCGATTTTTTCTTTCATCGACTTCTACCTTGACTTCTTCTATGGCTTCTGTTACTTCGACTTTTTTTTTTTTTTTTTTTTCGCCTCCTACCTTGACTTCTTCTATGGCTTCAGTTACTTCGATTTTTCCGTTATTTTATCGCTTTCTACCTTGACTTCTTCTATGGCTTCTGTTATTTTGATTTTTTTTTTTATCGACTTCTACCTTGACTTCTTCTATGGCTTCTGTTATTTCGATTTTTTTTTTTTATCGCCTTCTATGTTAACTTCTTCTATGGTTCTGTTACTTCGATTTTTTCTTTCATCGACTTCTACCTTGACTTCTTCTATGGCTTCTGTTATTTCGATTTTTTTTTCATCGACTTCTACCTTGACTTCTTCTATGGCTTCTGTTATTTTGATTTTTTTTTTTATCGACTTCTACCTTGACTTCTTTTATGGCTTCTGTTTCTTCGATTTTTTCTTTCATCGACTTCTACCTTGACTTCTTCTGTGGCTTCTGTTTCTTCGATTTTTTTCTTTCATCGACTTCTACCTTGACTTCTTCTATGGCTTCTGTTACTTCGACTTTTTTCTTTCTTTCTTTTATCGCCTTCTACCTTGACTTCTTCTATGGCTTCTGTTACTTCGATTTTTTCAATCATCGACTTCTACCTTAACTTCTTCTATGGCTTCTGTTATTTCGATTTTTTTTTTTTTTTTTTATCGACTTCTACCTTGGCTTCTTCTATGGCTTCTGTTACTTCGACTTTTTTCTTTCTTTTATCAACTTCTACCTTGACTTCTTCTATGGCTTCTGTTACTTCGATTTTTTTCTTTCGTCGACTTCTACTTTGACTTATTCTATGGCTTCTTTTACTTCAACTTTTTTTTTTCTTTCTTTTATTGCCTTCTACCTTTACTTCTTCTATGGCTTCTGTTTCTTCGATTTTTTTTTTCATCGACTTCTACCTTGACTTCTTCTATGGCTTCTGTTTCTTCGATTTTTTTCTTTCATCGACTTCTACCTTGACTTCTTCTATGGCTTCTGTTACTTCGATTTTTTCTTTCATCGACTTCTACCTTGACTTCTTCTGTGGCTTCTGTTTCTTCGATTTTTTTCTTTCATCGACTTCTACCTTGACTTCTTCTATGGCTTCGGTTACTTCGACTTTTTTCTTTCTTTCTTTTATCGCCTTCTACCTTGACTTCTTCTATGGCTTCTGTTACTTCGATTTTTTCTGTCATCGACTTCTACCTTAACTTCTTCTATGGCTTCTGTTATTTCGATTTTTTTTTTTTATCGCCTTCTATGTTAACTTCTTCTATGGTTCTGTTACTTCGATTTTTTCTTTCATCGACTTCTACCTTGACTTCTTCTATGGCTTCTGTTACTTCGACTTTTTTTTTTTTTTTTTTTTCGCCTCCTACCTTGACTTCTTCTATGGCTTCAGTTACTTCGATTTTTCCGTTATTTTATCGCTTTCTACCTTGACTTCTTCTATGGCTTCTGTTATTTTGATTTTTTTTTTTATCGACTTCTACCTTGACTTCTTCTATGGCTTCTGTTATTTCGATTTTTTTTTTTTATCGCCTTCTATGTTAACTTCTTCTATGGTTCTGTTACTTCGATTTTTTCTTTCATCGACTTCTACCTTGACTTCTTCTATGGCTTCTGTTATTTCGATTTTTTTTTCATCGACTTCTACCTTGACTTCTTCTATGGCTTCTGTTATTTTGATTTTTTTTTTTATCGACTTCTACCTTGACTTCTTTTATGGCTTCTGTTTCTTCGATTTTTTCTTTCATCGACTTCTACCTTGACTTCTTCTGTGGCTTCTGTTTCTTCGATTTTTTTCTTTCATCGACTTCTACCTTGACTTCTTCTATGGCTTCTGTTACTTCGACTTTTTTCTTTCTTTCTTTTATCGCCTTCTACCTTGACTTCTTCTATGGCTTCTGTTACTTCGATTTTTTCAGTCATCGACTTCTACCTTAACTTCTTCTATGGCTTCTGTTATTTCGATTTTTTTTTTTTTTTTTTATCGACTTCTACCTTGGCTTCTTCTATGGCTTCTGTTACTTCGACTTTTTTCTTTCTTTTATCAACTTCTACCTTGACTTCTTCTATGGCTTCTGTTACTTCGATTTTTTTCTTTCGTCGACTTCTACTTTGACTTATTCTATGGCTTCTTTTACTTCAACTTTTTTTTTTCTTTCTTTTATCGCCTTCTACCTTTACTTCTTCTATGGCTTCTGTTTCTTCGATTTTTTTTTTCATCGACTTCTACCTTGACTTCTTCTATGGCTTCTGTTTCTTCGATTTTTTTCTTTCATCGACTTCTACCTTGACTTCTTCTATGGCTTCTGTTACTTCGATTTTTTCTTTCATCGACTTCTACCTTGACTTCTTCTGTGGCTTCTGTTTCTTCGATTTTTTTCTTTCATCGACTTCTACCTTGACTTCTTCTATGGCTTCGGTTACTTCGACTTTTTTCTTTCTTTCTTTTATCGCCTTCTACCTTGACTTCTTCTATGGCTTCTGTTACTTCGATTTTTTCTGTCATCGACTTCTACCTTAACTTCTTCTATGGCTTCTGTTATTTCGATTTTTTTTTTTTATCGCCTTCTATGTTAACTTCTTCTATGGTTCTGTTACTTCGATTTTTTCTTTCATCGACTTCTACCTTGACTTCTTCTATGGCTTCTGTTACTTCGACTTTTTTTTTTTTTTTTTTTTCGCCTCCTACCTTGACTTCTTCTATGGCTTCAGTTACTTCGATTTTTCCGTTATTTTATCGCTTTCTACCTTGACTTCTTCTATGGCTTCTGTTATTTTGATTTTTTTTTTTATCGACTTCTACCTTGACTTCTTCTATGGCTTCTGTTATTTCGATTTTTTTTTTTTATCGCCTTCTATGTTAACTTCTTCTATGGTTCTGTTACTTCGATTTTTTCTTTCATCGACTTCTACCTTGACTTCTTCTATGGCTTCTGTTATTTCGATTTTTTTTTCATCGACTTCTACCTTGACTTCTTCTATGGCTTCTGTTATTTTGATTTTTTTTTTTATCGACTTCTACCTTGACTTCTTTTATGGCTTCTGTTTCTTCGATTTTTTCTTTCATCGACTTCTACCTTGACTTCTTCTGTGGCTTCTGTTTCTTCGATTTTTTTCTTTCATCGACTTCTACCTTGACTTCTTCTATGGCTTCTGTTACTTCGACTTTTTTCTTTCTTTCTTTTATCGCCTTCTACCTTGACTTCTTCTATGGCTTCTGTTACTTCGATTTTTTCAGTCATCGACTTCTACCTTAACTTCTTCTATGGCTTCTGTTATTTCGATTTTTTTTTTTTTTTTTTTATCGACTTCTACCTTGGCTTCTTCTATGGCTTCTGTTACTTCGACTTTTTTCTTTCTTTTATCAACTTCTACCTTGACTTCTTCTATGGCTTCTGTTACTTCGATTTTTTTCTTTCGTCGACTTCTACTTTGACTTATTCTATGGCTTCTTTTACTTCAACTTTTTTTTTTCTTTCTTTTATCGCCTTCTACCTTTACTTCTTCTATGGCTTCTGTTTCTTCGATTTTTTTTTTCATCGACTTCTACCTTGACTTCTTCTATGGCTTCTGTTTCTTCGATTTTTTTCTTTCATCGACTTCTACCTTGACTTCTTCTATGGCTTCTGTTACTTCAAGGTTTTTTTTTTGTTTTGTTTTTTATCGCCTTCTACGTTAACTTCTTCTATGGCTTCTGTTACTTCGATTTTTTCTTTCTTATATCGACTTCCACCTTGACTTCTTCTATGGCTTCTGTTTCTTCGATTTTTTCTTTCATCAACTTCTACCTTGACTTCTTCTATGGATTCTGTTTCTCCTATTTTTTCTTTCATCGACTTCTACCTTGACTTCTTCTATGGCTTCTGTTAATTCAAGTTTTTCTTTCTTATATCGACTTCCACCTTGACTTCTTCTATGGCTTCTGTTACTTAGATTATTTCTTTCTTTTATCGACTTCTACCTTGACTTCTTCTATGGCTTCTGTTTCTTCTATTTTTTCTTTCATCGACTTCTACCTTGACTTCTTCTATGGCTTCTGTTACTTCAATTTTTTTTTTTTTTTTTTTTTAACGCCTTCTACGTTAACTTCTTCTATGGCTTCTGTTACTTAGATTTTTTCTTTCTTTTATCGACTTCTACCTTGACTTCTTCTATGGCTTCTGTTACTTCGACTTTTTTTTTTTTTAACGCCTTCTACGTTAACTTCTTCTATGGCTTCTGTTACTTAGATTTTTTCTTTCTTTTATCGACTTCTACCTTGACTTCTTCTATGGCTTCTGTTACTTCGACTTTTTTTTTTTTTTTTTCGCCTCCTACCTTGACTTCTTCTATGGCTTCAGTTACTTCGATTTTTTCGTTATTTTATCGCTTTCTACCTTGACTTCTTCTATGGCTTCTGTTATTTTGATTTTTTTTTTTATCGACTTCTACCTTGACTTCTTCTATTGCTTCTGTTTCTTCGATTTTTTCTTTTATCGACTTCTACCTTGACTTCTTCTGTGGCTTCTGTTTCTTCGATTTTTTTCTTTCATCGACTTCTACCTTGACTTCTTCTATGGCTTCTGTTACTTCGACTTTTTTCTTTCTTTCTTTTATCGCCTTCTACCTTGACTTCTTCTATGGCTTCTGTTACTTCGATTTTTTCTGTCATCGACTTCTACCTTAACTTCTTCTATGGCTTCTGTTATTGCGATTTTTTTTATTTTATTTTATCGACTTCTACCTTGGCTTCTTCTATGGCTTCTGTTACTTCGACTTTTTTCTTTCTTTTATCAACTTCTTCCTTGACTTCTTCTATGGCTTCTGTTACTTCAACTTTTTTTTTTCTTTCTTTTATCGCCTTCTACCTTGACTTCTTCTATGGCTTCTGTACTGCGATTTTTTTTTTTATCGACTTCTTCCTTCACTTCTTCAATGGCTTCTGTTACTTCAACTTTTTTCTTTTATCGAGTTCTACCTTGACTTCATTTATGGCTTCTGTTACTTCGACTTTTTTTTTTTATCGACTTCTACCTTGCCTTCTTCTATGGCTTCTGTTACTTCTACTTTTTTTTTTCTTTTTTTTTTCATCGACTTCTATCCTTGACTTCTTCTATGGCTTCTGTTTTTTAGATTTTTTTTTTTTATCGACTTCTACCTTGACTTCTTCTATGGCTCCTGTTACTTTGATTTTTTAATTATTATTATTATTTTTTTTTTTTATCGATTTCTAACTTGACTTCTTCTATGGCTTCTGTTACTTCGACTTTTTTTTTTTTTTTTTCGTCGACTTCTACCTTGACTTCTTCTATGGCTTCTGCTACTTCGATTTTTTCTTTTTTTCGTCGACTTCTACCTTGACTTCTTCTATGGCTTCTATTACTTTGACTTTTTTTTTCTTTTTATCAACTTCTTCCTTGACTTCTTCTGTGGCTTCTGTTTCTTCGATTTTTTTCTTTCATCGACTTCTACCTTGACTTCTTCTATGGCTTCTGTTACTTCGACTTTTTTCTTTCTTTCTTTTATCGCCTTCTACCTTGACTTCTTCTATGGCTTCTGTTACTTCGATTTTTTCAGTCATCGACTTCTACCTTAACTTCTTCTATGGCTTCTGTTATTTCGATTTTTTTTTTTTTTTTTTATCGACTTCTACCTTGGCTTCTTCTATGGCTTCTGTTACTTCGACTTTTTTCTTTCTTTTATCAACTTCTACCTTGACTTCTTCTATGGCTTCTGTTACTTCGATTTTTTTCTTTCGTCGACTTCTACTTTGACTTATTCTATGGCTTCTTTTACTTCAACTTTTTTTTTTCTTTCTTTTATCGCCTTCTACCTTTACTTCTTCTATGGCTTCTGTTTCTTCGATTTTTTTTTTCATCGACTTCTACCTTGACTTCTTCTATGGCTTCTGTTTCTTCGATTTTTTTCTTTCATCGACTTCTACCTTGACTTCTTCTATGGCTTCTGTTACTTCGATTTTTTCTTTCATCGACTTCTACCTTGACTTCTTCTGTGGCTTCTGTTTCTTCGATTTTTTTCTTTCATCGACTTCTACCTTGACTTCTTCTATGGCTTCGGTTACTTCGACTTTTTTCTTTCTTTCTTTTATCGCCTTCTACCTTGACTTCTTCTATGGCTTCTGTTACTTCGATTTTTTCTGTCATCGACTTCTACCTTAACTTCTTCTATGGCTTCTGTTATTTCGATTTTTTTTTTTTATCGCCTTCTATGTTAACTTCTTCTATGGTTCTGTTACTTCGATTTTTTCTTTCATCGACTTCTACCTTGACTTCTTCTATGGCTTCTGTTACTTCGACTTTTTTTTTTTTTTTTTTTTCGCCTCCTACCTTGACTTCTTCTATGGCTTCAGTTACTTCGATTTTTCCGTTATTTTATCGCTTTCTACCTTGACTTCTTCTATGGCTTCTGTTATTTTGATTTTTTTTTTTATCGACTTCTACCTTGACTTCTTCTATGGCTTCTGTTATTTCGATTTTTTTTTTTTATCGCCTTCTATGTTAACTTCTTCTATGGTTCTGTTACTTCGATTTTTTCTTTCATCGACTTCTACCTTGACTTCTTCTATGGCTTCTGTTATTTCGATTTTTTTTTCATCGACTTCTACCTTGACTTCTTCTATGGCTTCTGTTATTTTGATTTTTTTTTTTATCGACTTCTACCTTGACTTCTTTTATGGCTTCTGTTTCTTCGATTTTTTCTTTCATCGACTTCTACCTTGACTTCTTCTGTGGCTTCTGTTTCTTCGATTTTTTTCTTTCATCGACTTCTACCTTGACTTCTTCTATGGCTTCTGTTACTTCGACTTTTTTCTTTCTTTCTTTTATCGCCTTCTACCTTGACTTCTTCTATGGCTTCTGTTACTTCGATTTTTTCAGTCATCGACTTCTACCTTAACTTCTTCTATGGCTTCTGTTATTTCGATTTTTTTTTTTTTTTTTTTATCGACTTCTACCTTGGCTTCTTCTATGGCTTCTGTTACTTCGACTTTTTTCTTTCTTTTATCAACTTCTACCTTGACTTCTTCTATGGCTTCTGTTACTTCGATTTTTTTCTTTCGTCGACTTCTACTTTGACTTATTCTATGGCTTCTTTTACTTCAACTTTTTTTTTTCTTTCTTTTATCGCCTTCTACCTTTACTTCTTCTATGGCTTCTGTTTCTTCGATTTTTTTTTTCATCGACTTCTACCTTGACTTCTTCTATGGCTTCTGTTTCTTCGATTTTTTTCTTTCATCGACTTCTACCTTGACTTCTTCTATGGCTTCTGTTACTTCAAGGTTTTTTTTTTGTTTTGTTTTTTATCGCCTTCTACGTTAACTTCTTCTATGGCTTCTGTTACTTCGATTTTTTCTTTCTTATATCGACTTCCACCTTGACTTCTTCTATGGCTTCTGTTTCTTCGATTTTTTCTTTCATCAACTTCTACCTTGACTTCTTCTATGGATTCTGTTTCTCCTATTTTTTCTTTCATCGACTTCTACCTTGACTTCTTCTATGGCTTCTGTTAATTCAAGTTTTTCTTTCTTATATCGACTTCCACCTTGACTTCTTCTATGGCTTCTGTTACTTAGATTATTTCTTTCTTTTATCGACTTCTACCTTGACTTCTTCTATGGCTTCTGTTTCTTCTATTTTTTCTTTCATCGACTTCTACCTTGACTTCTTCTATGGCTTCTGTTACTTCAATTTTTTTTTTTTTTTTTTTTTAACGCCTTCTACGTTAACTTCTTCTATGGCTTCTGTTACTTAGATTTTTTCTTTCTTTTATCGACTTCTACCTTGACTTCTTCTATGGCTTCTGTTACTTCGACTTTTTTTTTTTTTAACGCCTTCTACGTTAACTTCTTCTATGGCTTCTGTTACTTAGATTTTTTCTTTCTTTTATCGACTTCTACCTTGACTTCTTCTATGGCTTCTGTTACTTCGACTTTTTTTTTTTTTTTTTCGCCTCCTACCTTGACTTCTTCTATGGCTTCAGTTACTTCGATTTTTTCGTTATTTTATCGCTTTCTACCTTGACTTCTTCTATGGCTTCTGTTATTTTGATTTTTTTTTTTATCGACTTCTACCTTGACTTCTTCTATTGCTTCTGTTTCTTCGATTTTTTCTTTTATCGACTTCTACCTTGACTTCTTCTGTGGCTTCTGTTTCTTCGATTTTTTTCTTTCATCGACTTCTACCTTGACTTCTTCTATGGCTTCTGTTACTTCGACTTTTTTCTTTCTTTCTTTTATCGCCTTCTACCTTGACTTCTTCTATGGCTTCTGTTACTTCGATTTTTTCTGTCATCGACTTCTACCTTAACTTCTTCTATGGCTTCTGTTATTGCGATTTTTTTTATTTTATTTTATCGACTTCTACCTTGGCTTCTTCTATGGCTTCTGTTACTTCGACTTTTTTCTTTCTTTTATCAACTTCTTCCTTGACTTCTTCTATGGCTTCTGTTACTTCAACTTTTTTTTTTCTTTCTTTTATCGCCTTCTACCTTGACTTCTTCTATGGCTTCTGTACTGCGATTTTTTTTTTTATCGACTTCTTCCTTCACTTCTTCAATGGCTTCTGTTACTTCAACTTTTTTCTTTTATCGAGTTCTACCTTGACTTCATTTATGGCTTCTGTTACTTCGACTTTTTTTTTTTATCGACTTCTACCTTGCCTTCTTCTATGGCTTCTGTTACTTCTACTTTTTTTTTTCTTTTTTTTTTCATCGACTTCTATCCTTGACTTCTTCTATGGCTTCTGTTTTTTAGATTTTTTTTTTTTATCGACTTCTACCTTGACTTCTTCTATGGCTCCTGTTACTTTGATTTTTTAATTATTATTATTATTTTTTTTTTTTATCGATTTCTAACTTGACTTCTTCTATGGCTTCTGTTACTTCGACTTTTTTTTTTTTTTTTTCGTCGACTTCTACCTTGACTTCTTCTATGGCTTCTGCTACTTCGATTTTTTCTTTTTTTCGTCGACTTCTACCTTGACTTCTTCTATGGCTTCTATTACTTTGACTTTTTTTTTCTTTTTATCAACTTCTTCCTTGACTTCTTCTATGGCTTCTGTTACTTCGACTTTTTTTTTTTTATCGTCTTCTACCTTGCCTTCTTCTATGGCTTCTGTTACTTCAAGTTTTTTTTTTTTTTTATCGCCTTCTACGTTAACTTATTCTATGGCTTCTGTTACTTCGATTTTTTCTTTATTTTATCGCCTTCTACCTTGACTTCTTCTATGGCTTCTGTTATTTTGATTTTTTTTTATTGCCTTCTACCTTGACTTCTTCTATGGCTTCTGTTACTTCGACTTTTTTTTTTTTTTATCGACTTCTACCTTGCCTTCTTCTATGGCTTCTGTTACGTGAAATTTTTTTTTAATTTGTTTTATCGAGTTCTACCTTGTCTTTTTCTATGGCTTCTGCTACTTCGATTTTTTCTTTCTTTTATCGACTTCTACCTTGACTTCTTCTATGGCTTCTGTTACTTCAAATTTTTCTTTTTTTTTATCGACTTCTACCTTGACTTCTTCTATGGCTACTGTTACTTCGATTTTTTCTCTTTTTTTAATCAACTTCTACCTTGACTTCTTCTATGGCTTCTGTTACTTCGATTTTTTCTTTCTTTTATCGACTTCTACCTTGACTTCTTCTATGGCTTCTGTTACTTCAAATTTTTCTTTTTTTTTTATCGCCTTCTACCTTGACTTCTTCTATGGCTTCTGTTACTTTGAGTTTTTTTTTTTTTTTTTATTGACTTCTACCTTGACTTCTTCCATGTCTTCTGTTATTTCGATTTTTTTTTTTTTTTTATCGACGACTTCCTTGACTTTTTATATGACTTCTTCTACTTCGACTTTTTCTTTCATCGACTTCTACCTTGACTTCTTCTGTGGCTTCTATTACTTAGCCTTTTTTTTTTCTTTTTTTTTATCGACTTCTACCTTGACTTCTTCTATGGCTTCTGTTACTTTGATTTTTTATTTATTTATTTATTTTATCGACTTCTACCTTGATTTTTTCTATGGCTTCTGTTACTTCGGTTTTTTTTTTTTTTTTAATCGACTTCTACCTTGACTTCTTCAGTGGCTTCTATTACTTCGATTTTTTCTTTCATCGACTTCTATCCTTGACTTCTTCTATGGCTTCTGTTTTTTCTTTTTTTTTTATAGACTTCTACCTTGACTTCTTCTATGGCTTCTGCTACTTCGATTTTTTCTTTTTTTCGTCGACTTCTACCTTGACTTCTTCTATGGCTTCTATTACTTTGACTTTTTTTTTCTTTTTATCAACTTCTTCCTTGACTTCTTCTATGGCTTCTGTTACTTCGACTTTTTTTTTTTTATCGTCTTCTACCTTGCCTTCTTCTATGGCTTCTGTTACTTCAAGTTTTTTTTTTTTTTTATCGCCTTCTACGTTAACTTATTCTATGGCTTCTGTTACTTCGATTTTTTCTTTATTTTATCGCCTTCTACCTTGACTTCTTCTATGGCTTCTGTTATTTTGATTTTTTTTTTATTGCCTTCTACCTTGACTTCTTCTATGGCTTCTGTTACTTCGACTTTTTTTTTTTTTTATCGACTTCTACCTTGCCTTCTTCTATGGCTTCTGTTACGTGAAATTTTTTTTTTATTTGTTTTATCGAGTTCTACCTTGTCTTTTTCTATGGCTTCTGCTACTTCGATTTTTTCTTTCTTTTATCGACTTCTACCTTGACTTCTTCTATGGCTTCTGTTACTTCAAATTTTTCTTTTTTTTTATCGACTTCTACCTTGACTTCTTCTATGGCTACTGTTACTTCGATTTTTTCTCTTTTTTTAATCAACTTCTACCTTGACTTCTTCTATGGCTTCTGTTACTTCGATTTTTTCTTTCTTTTATCGACTTCTACCTTGACTTCTTCTATGGCTTCTGTTACTTCAAATTTTTCTTTTTTTTTATCGCCTTCTACCTTGACTTCTTCTATGGCTTCTGTTACTTTGAGTTTTTTTTTTTTTTTTTATTGACTTCTACCTTGACTTCTTCCATGTCTTCTGTTATTTCGATTTTTTTTTTTTTTTTATCGACGACTTCCTTGACTTTTTATATGACTTCTTCTACTTCGACTTTTTCTTTCATCGACTTCTACCTTGACTTCTTCTGTGGCTTCTATTACTTAGCCTTTTTTTTTTCAGAAATACTGCCTTGGTGGCACTTTTTTTCGGTCCTCCAAAACTAGGGTCCTAGAAATGCGGTCCTGAAAGTGTGGCCCCGGGACTGCAGACTGATAATATTGATGGCTTCTGCTATTTTGATTTTTTTTAATCGACTTCTACTTCTATGACTTCTTCTACTTTATTTTTTTTTGTTCGACTTCTACATCTTTGACTTCTTCATGGCTTCTGTTACTTCAACTTTTTTTTTCTTCATCGACTTCTACTTCTTTGACTTCTTCATTTTTTTATTTACTTCTACTTCTTTGACTTCTGCTACTTCAATTTTTCCGTCGGCTTCGGCCCCTTTGATTTTTTTTTTCTTAACTTTTCATACTTTTTCTATGGTAACTGCTACTTAGATGTTTTTCCTTCAGCTTCTATTTTTTCAGCTTCTGCTTCTGTTTTTTTTTTTTTTTTTTTGACTTTTATGGTTTTGTTTAGGGTGTGGTGAGACGCCGGTGTTGGCAGTAAACTTGATAACCTTGATAATCCTTATGATGATAAACATTGTTTGTTAAATTTGTTGAGAACATACTAAAAAAAAAAAAAAGCTTTTTGAAACCAATCGTTTTTACCCAAGTTACACCACAACATCATCAAACGTAAAGTCTTCATTAAGTCTTGAAGCATTTTTAAGCATTTTTTCATAAACCAACAGGTCTTGTATTATATTATTTGGCTGCAAATAACAATTGTCAGCAAATAATTCATTAATTTAAATGAACATTTAATTACTGAAAAGAAATGTATTTCTTGTAAAAAGATTGTTTATATTCATTAAAATATATATGATACATTGTATTGATCATAAACAAAGTTAAGACTGTTATACTGTTACATTAAAATTATTTAAATATAGAATTTTCTATTTCTGTTCAAAGAATAATGAAGTCAAATGTATTACAATTTCCACACAAACAAACTGTTTTCAACATTGATAGTAATCAGAAATGTGTGTTGAGCACATCTTACTAAGATGAATTCTGAAGGATCATGTGATACTGAAAACTGGAGTAATGATGATGAAAATTCAGCTTTGCATTACAGGAATAGATTACATTTGAAAAACATTAAAAGTGTATTTTGTATTGTAATGATATTGTACATTATTGGATATTTTGTTTATCAAATCAAGCCTCTATGACCATAAAGGTTTTCTCCCATTTTACAGCCAGACATATCTCATGTATATTGCAGTATAATTTTGGCAGGTGTCCCACTGGAAAGCTCTTGTCTTTGTGTCTTCTCAGCACACACTCTCAATAGCCAGAAATCACCAGCATGAATGTACTTATGAACCTGTACAGTGAAACTGGGGAGGGCAGCACAATTTCAGCCAGTGTATTGTTGTAGAATATAAATACATTGAAATGTCACTTTAGATGAAGCTTCTGTGTTTCCTCTGCATTGCAAAGAGATTTAATTTGCTTGGTAAACAATTTAAACTTATTAGAAAATCTAAATTTCTAATTGCTAATATTTATTCTGAAGAAAGATAGACATATATTGTGATGAAAGCTAAAATACTGAATGTCATGAATAAATATTTACTGAGAAATCCACTATTTTGTAGAGGGAGGCAGGGTCACATTAACGCACAGGCTTTAACGGGCTGAAGCCCAGGGGCCTACACTTTCGAATAATTATTTGTATATATGGGAGTTTGCATCAGTGACAACAGCATTCTGTAAACAAACTCAAGCAATCATTTTCAGCGATGCCCTGGTTGTAGTACACTATACAGACTGTACATAACTGTTTAATACAGTTCCGTCTTCCCCACACAGTTTGTATAGTTGGTATGTTCTACATAGTCCACTGATATACTGTAGTAGGGTGACCATCGGTCCTTTCTTTGCCCTGGAGATGTCCTTTTTGGACCTAAAAAATGCGTCCGACTGGGATTTCTAAATCAGCCAAAATGTCTGGGATTCAGCTTTTGCTTTTCCTATAATACACTAGGTGTCCATTGTGTGCAGTTTTGTAATAAAGCCATGCTGTTGAACCCGCTGCTGCTGAATTTCTGACCATTACCACCTGCTCAAGTAAACGTTCTCATTTTGCATATAATTTTCGCACATCAGGGAGCAGCTATCTTATCGATCATAGGCACTCTGTATAAGGGAGCACATCTTACAAGATATTTGTCAGTGAGCTCATTATCTGTTGAACAAATCCTCTAGAATGGTCTGTCATCTCCACTCTTGACCTGTGATGCTGGACAAATCTGACTCCTGCAGCTTGTTTTAATGAATAACATTATATGTTTTTAAAATATGACAATAAACACAAAAAAAAAAATAATAGCGATTTTTCTTTTTTTTCAGATTGTTTTGTTCAAAAGGCTGTATTTTAGGTTCCAAATGCTGCAACTCTCTGCATCTTATCTTGTTTGATTCTGCTAGGTCTCAGGATACCCCAGAAAAAAGAATCTTTCAAATATGAGCTTCTAGACTGGAGTTATTGAAGTGTAACTGAATGTAATAAAATTTGTATACCCAAATTCAAATGTTTACCCTACACACATACAATGGAGGAAATAAAAAAAAATGGTGTCATTGTATAGAAAATCCTTTAAACTACAAAATATGATTGTAATTCTTTATAAATAACATGATATAGGTTTTAAATATGACAATAAACACTAAAAAAACAATAATAGCGATTTTGACCTTTTTTTCAGAATGTTTTGTTTGTAAGTCTGTTTTTCAGGTTTTATTTGTTCCAGCTCTCTAAAACTTATCTTGTTTGATTCTACTAGGTGTCAGGATGTTTCAGAAGAAATCATTCAAAATATCTGCTTCTGAACTGGAGTTATGACTGATTATATCTGAATTGAGTAAAATGTCATCATCTCTATATGAGCATCCTCCTACATCAGGACCATAAATCAAGCCTGTTTTACTTGCTTGTGTCCATAAAAGCTTGTTTCTTGTGCCTCTGGCTTATATTCCCTCTTCATAAAGTGAAACAAATATCTGTTTATAAACACATCACTGTAATAATATACATGTATATTTACTGAAGCACCTCCTATACTGTACTGTTAGTGGTCAACTGAGTCAACATCAGAATGTTTGCGGTCTTTCACTTTTCAAACTACTAATAATTAGTACGCGGCTCTGAGTGCTCAGGCGCGCTAGAGTGACGTGTAATCTGACCCGTGGCAGTGCTCTGAGCGGACAGCGCACGCGCAGTTTTGAATAACAGCCGTCTGTGAAGCAGAATCACCGCCGGTGCTGCTATGGTTTGGAGACGCTCATAGCGGCAAAAGCGAAAGTAACCTTTTGCTACAAAACAATGGATATCTTACCAATGGAAGCACCCAGAAACGTGAAAATGGACTCGTTTGAAAGAAGAGACCCTAATCTAAAAGAAAATATACAGTTTATGGCTGTTTGTGGCTGAATCAAGCAATAGTATAAGTAAGAATATGGAAAAAAGAAAATTTTGACATCGCGATTCTATTGAAAATCATTTGACCTGTGGTTACCACACAATGAAATAACCTATATAGCTAGATTCTTGAGAATGAGAGCTTTCTTGTGATATATGACTTGACTGTTTTGTGAAAAATATAAAAAATAGACATTCTTAGAAAAAATTCTTCGCAATCATAGGCGGAAATTCGTAAGTGGTACGAATAAAATTCTGAGCTTTATTTTATGGATTTATGTATCATAAAACCAAAAGTTATGGTATTTCTTGTAAAGCTGAGACTCTAAGCTTTCAAATGAGACCATATAAGTTCAGATACTATAAAATGAAGGCTAAATGAAACATAAACGTTTTTAACGTGATTTTGAAGTTTAAGTGGTTACGTTTTGTGAAGGATGGCCACTGGTAGGAAGCCTTTTTTCTGTGTTTATAATCAATCTGCTTGAGGGTGACTGTAAAATATATATAGAGCAGTGGTTTTCAAACCTGTCCTGGAGGCACCCCTGCTCTGCACATTTTGTATGTCTCCCTTATTAGACACACCCAAATCAAGTCTTGGAGTCTCCACTAATGACGTGATGATTTGAATCAGGTGTGTTAGATAAGCGAGACATGCAAAATGTGCAGGGCAGGGGTGCCTCCAGGACAGGTTTGAAAACCAATCATTTTCCCGCCAGAACACGCCCTCTCAGCCAGACTGAGTGGCAAAAGCAGCAGCTGTCTGAATGGATTTGAATAGGGAAGCTGCGAAAACGCGAGTAAAACAAAACGATAATCCTTTTGCTGGACTTAATATAATGTTCCTTACTTGCCAAATATCCAGCGGTCCATGGATATTCATATGCAGCCAGGAATCGTGTTTCCTGATGTTTATATGTGCTTGATTTCAATGCCAGGGAAATAAACAAAGCAGATTTGCCCATGAACACATATATATGGTTATATCGTCCAGCCCAAAATCTTATATAGCCTAGTTTTCTGTCAGTGTTTATTTAAAAACATCCAGGTGTGCATAATTTAAGATGGTAAATATTTAATTGATGAGTTGTCAATATGATATGACAATACAATATATAGAACATGCTTTTACAGCAAAATTGAACATATTAACATGAAGTGATAACTGCAAATTCGTGTTTCACCACCTGGAGTCCATTTGTTTCTTTGAATTGCAGTGATCATTTGCTTGTCTTTTTTGTAGCTTTCGGCAGTCTGTAAAAAAATACCTCAGGTTTCTTGTCAAATCTCTTTGTACAGTCAATCGCAAAGCTCGTTCTGGTTTTAGAGGTTTTTTGTGTGATTTGTCGCAGCATTCACACTGAAACCAATGCTGCCACTCATTCTTTTTGCCACTCAGTGGGTGGAGCCGCATTCACTCCTACTGTCGGTGACGTATATACAAAGTCACGATTAAGTAGTATCATATTTTTGCAAACTGACCACTGAAAATGTGCACATTTTAACGATTTTCTCCTGGAGCCATATTGAAATTCCGATATCTCTAGAACCGGATCTCACAGGACGTTAAAAATAAAGAGGACAAAAATAAGGTTTGTTAATACTCAATATCTAAAAGGGCATTAAAATTTCTTCAGTACTTCTTGAGTTACAGGCAAACTTGGGAGAAAAACTTAAAGTGTTGTTTTCCCATTTTTGAATGGTCACCATTTGCACATAATGCAAGAAAGATTGCTAAAATCAACAGATTTTACTAATAGAACTACCAATCTCTTTTTAAAAATAAGATAATGATGCTTCCATCTTTCTGAAGCTATTTTTGCCCCCGAAAACTTGACTCTAAATCTTGAAAATTGCCATTTTGACCTCCCTCTACAAAATAGTGAACAACTCAGTAAATATTCATCCATGACATTTAATATTTTGGCTTTCAGCTAAAGGCTTTCAGTACATGTCAATCTTTCCTCAGGAAAAAAAAAAAAATAGCAAAATCAAAAATTTGAGCCAGAGAAGTTTTTGAAATTTGATTGATTTGACACGGAATGACCTACTTGCTTTTTCTGCCTACTTGGTGGGATGGTCTGCATTAAAATCATGGAGCAGTATCAGTGTGCGGACAGTACGTTTGTGCTCTCTGCATTCAAATCTCACATACCTCCCTAAATGTTTTAAATAATATGTGTCAACATGTTTTTGGTTATTGCAGTTTACCTTGTAAAGGTGTTCCTTTAATTAAAAACAATTAGTCTGAGATTTGTAGGCCTATCCCATTTTTGCCCTTTTTACTCTGAGTAAATTTTAAAGGAGCTACTTTTTACTTTTGCTTGAGTAGATTTTAGACTGGTTAGTTTACTTGTACTTAAGTAAAGTTTTATTAAGGTAATGGCACTTTTACTTGAGTAGAATATTTTAGTACTCTTTCCACCTCTGGCTATAAGACCATATACTGTTGAAACCTCTGGTCAGTATTCTTAACGCTTTCTTGAAAGTTCTGTGGTGTAACTACGGTTGAAAATATTACTTTGAACAGCAAACAGGATTTCTTAAAAATTTATTTTATTTGTGATTTTTTAATTGAATGTTAAAAATATAACACAAACCAGTTTGTTCTTAACAAATTCAACAAACAATGTTTATCCACATAAGGATGCAGTAACTACATAAAATTAATTACATTAAATGAATATTATATTAAATTTATTTGGCCACACCAATATATCAACAAATGGCGTCCACAACGCAACGTTGTTGACCTTTCAAACAAGACTGTTAATGCAACTGCAATGCAGCCAAATTATGAGAAACAAAAACGATTAATTTATTGTTTCAGGTTAGTCGGTTGGTTTCCCTCACCTCCCGATCTGTGCATTATATGTATTGTTTTTCTTTTATCAAGTCCCTATTGCATTCTGTACCGGAAACATAATTGATCAGTTTAAGTCTTGAGCCTTCTGGTTCGAGTTGTTCATTCAGCCAGCCCTATAGGCTATAGTGCTACTAGTATTAGTTTATCTCTTGAGTCCTCAGGTTCGAGTGCCCGCTTCTCGGCTCAGTATGTTGCAGCAAACACAAACATTGCATATTATTAACTGTGTGCTGTTATTATATGTAGGTATCTTTGCTTTATTAAAGAGATTTCCCACATCATACGGATAAAGTATCTTTATTACCACATTCAATGTTGAACATAATAACAAATCCACAAATGTATATAATAAATTGTGAGAAATAAAAAAGATACAATTTGAGACATAAATGTAACACTGTAAATGTGTTTGTAAGGAAGGTTGGTATTTATTATAAACTAATTTCTGTATCCAATACTGTTTTCGTGTCATGTGGCAAAGAATGAACGACTCAGACCTGGAGGCTCAAGAGGTGAATCAATCGTTTCAGAATACATAGCGTCTATCCACAAGCTTCCTATGCCCCATGATCCTTGCGTCAAACGTTGGGAGCGTCTTCCAGTTCAAAGTAAACAAGCAGGATGTGACACTCATTCATTCAACCACTGACAGTACCGATAGCCAAATGAAGACTCGTGAAGCACAGAGAATTTCCTCTGACCGTTTCGGCAAAAAATTCAAAGCTCTAAGTGTCGAAAACAGTGCCTTCTGGTGGTTAGTAAATAATAAAGCCTGTGAAAGAAACTTCCTCAGACAAAACATCCACCACACATTCCATAGGTCAATTCATATTACGTGCACAAATAAAAGCATAACAGTGTGTGTGTTTGTTGAATTTCTGTCTCTGATAAATGAATTTACCCATTAAACTGTGCCATTAAATGTCAGTGCGAATATCAATATGATGTAATAGAAGAATAATGTACACATATTTGAATCGGTATGGCAAATGTTTGATTTTCCTGAAATAATTAGTAGTTTTCATTTTATATGAATTTAAAAATGCAATGAAATAAATCTGAATAAGAACATTCCGAATTGTGCACGGGACTGATCAGAAAGTGAGGCTTCGTTTGTCAATGATTTTGTGATTTGAAAATACGATTGGTATACTTCCACCGCATCACCGGAACTTTTTTACAGCAGCGCCCCTGGGAACTTGTAGATAGGGCTGCCACATGATAAACGAATGACTCGAACCCGAACCCAGAGACTCGTAAGGTGACTTGCGTCGTTCCTGAGAATCTGGAAGCTGTGCACAGTGTAGCCTGCCAGAAACAGTTCAACATGTTGATTTATTGTGTAAAGTATAACAGAGAAAGAATGCGTCTTATAGACTCATTAAGCCATGCAGGAATGAATGACCTGTTAGAAAAGCACTAATTTCAGCAAACATTTTAATGTTTTTTCTAAGAGAAACAAGGTTGTTTAACAGTGTGTGTGTGTGTGTGTGTGTGTGTGTGTTGATTTGTTTTTGTTTTGCTAACTCCCAGTCAACGCTTCATAATCCTGTCCAGTTGGTGGCGGTAAATGCACCACTTAAGCTGGTTTGCCAACCGCCATAAAACATCTAAAGAAGAAGAAGACTTCACCGGGCTGAGTTAGGAAACGTGGCCTTAAAAGCAATTCGAGCTCATCTCAATGAGAAGCACACTTAGTTGACACTCTCACCGTATCTATATTTAAGGGTCGCAGTATTTAAACGCGCTAAAACATGGCTGATGTGGAACAAAATGCAGCTATGCCAGATGGATCTAGCAACGGATCAGATGCGGTTAACGGGACCGCTGGTCGGTTCGTTTCCAGCGCCGAGGGCACAGCGCTGGCGTACGGGAGTCTGCTGCTCATGGCCCTGCTGCCCATCTTCTTCGGAGCGCTCAGATCCGTGGGCTGCTCCAAAACCAAGGTAAAGTTATTTAGATACAATCCATATGAAAGAATGCGTGAAGACAACGTAAAAGCCGCCTGAATATTTGAATCTACTACACAATCGACATTAAATAACACTGTATGCATACGTCAGTGCATAAGTAGAGAGCCGTCTGAATTGTCTGACGTGTTGTTAGTTCAACTACAATTTAATCGATTGATTTGCCATTAGTTCGAGATTACAGGCCTCTCATAGACGAGTGCCATATTACTCAATACCTGATCTGTTTAACATTTAATAATCGCATCCGCTGATATGTTTTATTTATGCATATTGGGCACTTTATCAACATTTACTTACAGAGCAATGATGTAGGTCGGTTCAAAACCGTATGATTTCACAGTGTGCTATATTTTGTTCCTTTTGAAGCAATAGGATAGTTATGTGAGAACAGATTGACATGAGTTTTTGTCTCTCTGATGCAACGCTCTAAACATGTATTATTTTGCAAGACACGCGACAACCGAGGTAAGTTGCAGAAATGTTTGGCCGCGATGAGGATTCATTGTGAGTAACTCCTGTGAGTATTGGCTAATTTGAGCAGCATAATAACCCTCCTCTGACATGCTCTTGACTACTCGCTTCATAACATCAGTGTTTGAAATAAGGTAATTTCATGTCTCAGCCAGATGTCCCACACTGAAAGTTTTGGTTTTGAATATTTTTTTTTTGCATGTCTGTAGTGCATTAAAGATCATAATGCCCTTTTGGAGTTTCTTATAGCATCTTCACTTTTAAAGCACTATAGTTCAGTCTGAGAGAGATTGTTGAATTGTACACATTTTCAGCGGTCAGAAACCACATTTTCTTGTTTAACACTGTAAAGCTGTTTTGAGACCATCTTTGTTGTATAAAGCGCTATATAAATAAAGGTGACATGATACTTTTTTTTTTTTAAAAAAAGGAGTGTCTAAAGAACAAATATTGTTGTAACTAGAAGTTCCTTCTGTCAAAAAAATTGCATTGAGTTACTTAAAAATTACTGTTGCTAATACTTTTTTTTTTTTTTTTTTTTTTTTTTTTTTTTGTGATCTTTGTTTTCGGTATGGTTCAATCCCAGAGACACGAGGAGTCCGATGCAACTCGCTGGCCAATTTGCTGAAAATTGTATTTAAAGAACAATGTCTGAATAACAAAATAATATTGAAAGAAGTAATGTATTTTGTTTTCCGAAGTAATGTATTTTGTTTTCCTAAGTATGTAATTCATATTTTAAGATGTAGTCAAATGTAACAATTTCTTTTTTGCCAAACAATGTGCTTTATAACAAAGCTATAACTGTATGTTAAAACATTGATGAAAAATTGATGCTCTGTAAATGTATCAGTAAACTATATTTTATTTATTTATTTTCCCATGCACCATCTTTGGCCTGGGCATGTGTGCAAAATTTTAGCCATGTTAAGACTCCCAAAAGTTTCTAAAAGAATAATAAGCTCACTATGACCAAACATATAACTCAAATTTGATTTTAAGTTCCCCGGATCTCAAACCGATTGCATATCTATGGGATGTGCTGGACCACCAAATATGATTCATTGTGGCCCTGATCTGTCAGAATTTTTGGTGCCAGATACCAACATGACATATTCTTAGATCTTGAGTCCATGCCTTGACGCATGAGAGTGGTTTTGCCTAAAAGAGGGCGACTTACACAATATTAGGCAGGTAATTTTAAAGTTGTGGCAGATCAGTGTATATGCACCTGTATATAAGTGTGGCTTTTGACCACACTTTTTTCTTTTTTCTTTGTCCATTTTCATACATTGGAACAGTTGGAACTTTTGACTTTGGCTAAGGTTTTCATACTTGTATTTAGGGATGTCCCGATCAGGTTTTTTTGCCCTTGAGTCCGAGTCTGAGTCATTTGATTTTGAGTATCTACCGATACCGAGTCCCGATCCGATACTTCTATAATAAATATAAAAGAATAAACCATAATAAAAAAAGAATAAAGAAGAGCGAGGTAGCTTGAACAATCAAATAATAAATAACATAAATTCTTCACTTTTGGACTTTTCAATGGGAGATACGCAGAAAGCGGCAAACCGCGGACGGTTTTGCTGGCTGCGGGGAGGCACCCAAAATCCTGCCGCTTCCACGAGCACGGCGCTTCATGGCAGGCGCCGCCAAAGATAAAATATTTTTATCTTTTTGTGAGCTGCAGCAGCAGCCGCGTCGGGTTTAAACAATCAGTGAACTGATTATTAACAACCAATCATAAAACATATAGGCTACTTATAATGGACAGTTAACGTGGAGAAGATTGTTTTAAGTGTGATGGATTTCCCAGAATTTTATGACCCATCTAAAATCATATACAGAGACATAAATAAAAAAATCCAGAGCGTGGGAGCTTGTGAGCGCACAAGTTGGTTTGCCAAGTAAAAATACAAATACGCTGTTCTCGTTTAAGGAGTAGTTCATGTACCCATTTTGTCCTTTTTTTTTTTTTTTTTTGTCTGCAGTTTTTGCATTTCCAGCAAAGCCCTGCACCTCGGATGCATTGTTTAGGCTCAATTAATCTAACTGAGATGCTCTTAAGGCAATTCTTCAAAGACAACTCCACTTGTGTCAAACGGAAAAATAATAGCAAGGATCATAACATGATGGGATGATACAAACACAAATTTTCGTTACGTTTTATTTAGTTTTTAATAAGTAAAAATGTGACCTTGACAGTTGTAACTATGGCAACGTCCGCCCCAAGACTGTGTCTCGAACACCACCTCAGTGGCATAAAATCGCTTCTCTCTGTGCCACCGCATAACTATAGATGTGTTAAAAAATAATGATATAATATATATATATATATATATATCCGAGTCCTGAACGGGAGGTAACATCCGATTCCGATCGGGCCCGATTTACGATCACGTGATCGGATCTGGACATCCCTACTTGTATTCTTTAAGGTCAGAATGGCCTCCATACAAAACAATTCGAAAACATAGAAAATTTTTTTGGTGGGGGAAAAATCTACAAATCCGCTATTATGATACAGAAAAAAAGCACATACAAAGTAGGCGCGGACGCTCTTCCTGATAGTAGCGAGTGGCACTTTGACTGAAGTACATTGGTGCATTTATTTAATCAGCCCCCATTACCAAACATATAACCTCAATTTAATCTAACTCAAATACTTTTAGAATATATGTAAATCTTTTTTTTGTTTTTTTTTTTTTATTCTTGAAATGCCTTTCAAGATATCCAAAATCTGTTGTGTTGTAACAGAGCTAATTGCAAAGTTGCTGAATCAATAATTGTAGCTATTTATGGTAACACTATTTGAAATAATAATTTTGCATAAGCTATATCTTGACATGAGAGCTGTCCTCTTCTAGGTTGTGAAAAATTCTTGTCTTAGGACAACTTGGATAAACTTTTTTTGATCCACTTCAAATGTTGACTGCTTAGATCCAGAAAGCAACAGTCTGAACACAAAGAGGTCTGCAATGTTATTTCTGCTTAAGTGGACCAAAAAAAGATCTAAGTCCTCTTTCAGAAACAGCGACAGTGTGAACAAAGAAATCTGAATCCCTTTTCCCTTGGTCCACTTAAAGGCGCCTGAGTTCGGTTCTTTTAAAGAGGACTCTGTGGAAGTGTGAAAACCTTTTATTGTTAAAAAGATTTCTTTTACAAGCAAAGGCACGTCTAAATTATCGTTTACAATGTTGTTACAATACAGGATTTTTAAAGACAGATTTAAAGGGATTTTGTCCTTTTTTTTTTTTTTTTTTTTTTTTTTTTACTCGCAATATTTAGCCTACCAATTAGAATTGATAGTTAACTTTTTTTTCAACATCATTCTTTAATTGTTACAGTCATCATTACAACTTTGTTTCTTATAAATATTCAGCATCTTTCATATACTTTGTCAATGTACAGAAAGCTTATTTTGCACAAAGTAGATGGTATGTTATATATATTGATATACTTACTGCTATATTGTGAACTTAATAGTATTTCTGTGTCTCTCTGTCAGAGCGCTTCAGATATGCCCGAGACCATCACAAGCAGAGATGCTGCTCGGTTCCCCATCATTGCCAGCTGCACTCTCTTTGGCCTATATCTCTTTTTCAAGGTAACGTACGTGGGCGTGTGTGTGTGTGTTTCCCGTCATTTACAAATTGCCTAATTTTTGTCTTTATGTTGAAGTAGGTGTGGTGTTTGCATTTACTGCAAGCTAAGCTAACAAGTTATTAACAAACCATTATTAACTATGACTTTTGCCTCAATAAACTACTCATTTGCTGCCTATTAGTAGTTAGTAAGCTAGTTAAGTTTATGTATTGGCTTGCTTGGATTAGAGATGTAGAATATGGTCATGCAGAATATGTGCTTTTTAGGTACCAATAAATAGCCAATATGTTATGAATAGGCATGCTAATAAGCAACTAGTTAATTGTGAGAATGGTTCTTTATGCTAAAGTGTTACCGTAGTTTTTAAGTTTAGGTATGGGGTAGGACTAACACCTGTTTCACACATACTCCTCCATCTGCAGTTTGTATATGCAGAAGCAGCACAGGCTCATTTTGCTTTCACACAGGATGCTTTGGAGTCCGCTCCTGATCCATGGCTTTTTACCACAAATACAACATTTATCTGTTATTTCGATTTCAAATCCAAACATCCTTTTCTAATCACAGCACAGTAATACAATCGTTCAGACATGTTCATGTTTAAACTCAATAAATATAAAAAACAATTATTCAATGCACTTGACTTCTAGATTTGTATATTAAGTTGCTCAAGCAAGTTGCAACACTGCATATAGCCTTCTTTTCTTATTGAAATCGCAAATATTCTAAATTGAAACTTACCACACAGAAAAAGTCAGCTCTTGTGTCTTTCTTTTGCGTTAAATCTTTATTATAAGCAATCCCACTGGTCTTAAAGAACTTTTCTTTTCTACCTCCACAAGTGCACCTATTATGTTGCCTTGTTTATTTAAAAGTGCGCTTTTCCTTGTTTTAAACCTAGCCAAAAAGCCATGCGTTGGCTGTGAAACAAAGTAGACTTTATTTATATGCATTTATGGTGTGATCACTACATTTCTGTGTCAATCCATGTTCATTTTACAGTGAACAATGCATTGTGACTTTAATTCAGCACGTGCAGCACAGCAAAAAAATAGACTCTGTGCGAAAACGATTGCTGCACTGCTGTGGACGCATCGCTCCTGGAACGCACTGCCGGACCCCAACTGCGTGCAGTGTGAACGCTCTATTCCATTAACATGGGTATGGAAAAAAAAATGCACTGCAAACGGAGTATGTGTGAAACAGGCGTAAGGCAGGGGTGTCCAAACTCAGTCCTGGAGGGCCAGTGTCCTGCAGAGTTTAGCTACAACCCCAATTAGACACACATGAACCAGCTAATCAAGCTCTTACTAGGCATACTAGAAACTTTCCAGCAGGTGTGTTGTTGAGGCAAGTTGGAGCTAAACTCTGCAGGACACCGGCCCTCCAGGACTGAGTTTGGGCACCCCTTGGACTAAGGGATTTAAAATATGGCAATGCAGAATAAGGCATTAATATGTGTTTTATAAGTACTAATAAACAGCCAATATGCAAGTAATATATTTTGGGTTTTGGAATAATTGTTTTGTTTTTTTGACTTGTAGATTTTCTCGCAAGAGTACATTAACTTGCTGCTATCCATGTATTTCTTCGTGCTGGGTATTTTAGCACTGTCTCACACAATGAGGTATGAAAATAGCCTAGATCTTCTACAGTGTTTCATGAGTTTTGGAATTGTGTAATGCTTTTTAATATGAAATGATTAAGTTAACTATTTACTATTGCTGTCCCAGTCCCTTTATGTGCAGAGTTTTCCCTGCTAACTTGCCAAATAAGCAGTACCAGCTGCTGTTCACCCAGGGCTCAGGAGAAAGCAAAGAGGGTGAGAAGTGCATTGGCATTTACCCAAAAAAACAAAAATCATTTCTGTGTATCATGATAAAGTTCTGTCTAAATTCTCTTAAACATGCATGTTATCTCCCACAGAGATCGTCAACTATGAGTTTGACACTAAAGATCTGATATGTCTGGGAATCAGCAGTGTGGTAGGAGTCTGGTACATCCTCAAAAAGGTAAAGTAAATCTGTCTGCATTTGTTTTATTTTGCTTGTCGCAGATGTTTTACGTATTTTCACCAAATTTGACTTGCATCATCTTCAGACCATTCTGACAAAAAAATCAATTTCGTGTCGATGCCCCTTAGGAAACATTTTTTGTTTTGGGCATTAACAAATTCGCTGGAAAGATGCCAAACTGCATCTGAGACTGTATTTCCGCCTAGCTTTGACATATTGACACCAAATTTATGTGCCATTGCCACCTCACACTGACCACACCACATGAATTTGGTAACAGTGTCACCTATTGGTCAAGAGTACTAAATCATTCATTAACCATTAATTATGAAATTTCCAAAAATGCTAATAACTTTTGATTGCATTAGTTTATTATAATTAAACTTGTCTCAAAATATTACTTGGGTCAGGCCGACAACATGGATACCAATTATGCCATTGTGGGCTGAACTTCCTGTACGCCATTTTGATTAATGTTGAAAACCTACTTTTTCTAACTCTTCTTAGACCAATTTCACCAAATTTGAATCAGATCATCTTCAGACCAAGCTGGCAAAATTGTGTGTCGATATACAAAACGGTTTTTGTATTGTCACCTAATACTGACCCCACCACATCATTTTGATTACAGTGCCACCTGTTTGTCGAGTAGTAAACCACTCATTAACCTATAATTATGAAATTTGCAAAAATGCTAATAATTTTAGATTGCATTCGTTTATTATAATTAAACTGGTCTCAAAATATTCCTTGGGTCATTCCGACAACATAGGCCCAGCAGAAGTGCGTATCGAGAGCACAAAATGGCCAACAAAGGGGGTGCTCGCGAGCACTCTTCTGAACGCTAAAATGACAAATGGGACACCCTACGGTCTCGTGGACTTAACGGAATGGGATAGGGCCATAGATACCAATTATGCCATAGCTGGTCAAACTTCCTGTCTGCCATATTGATTTATGTTTAAAACCTACTTTTTTGAACTCCTTCTTAGACCGTTGCTTTGATTTTCACCAAAATAGAGTCAAACATCTTCCTACTTTGCTGACAAAAAACATGGATTTCATGATGGTAGACAAACCCGTTTTTTTTCTAGGGACGCAACAAATTTGTGGCATGATGCCAGACTACATCTGAGGCTGTATCTCTGAAAGCTTTGACATATTGACACTAAACTTTGTATGTGCAATTATCTCCTTACACTGACACCACATCGATTTGATAACAGTGCCACCTATTGGTCAAAAGTGATAAGCCATCAAATCATATTGCCAGAGGTTGTATTTATGATTTTATATCTATTTCAGTTACAATCATCCTAAACTTGCTTCAGTTACTCATTGTTGCAGTTGGTCTGGTGCTCCATGCTATGCTTAGCTCCTGATTTTGCCTCTGGTGTGCTTGGCCCCATTATAATTGCATTGTAATGATATCAAGATATTTACTAAACATCATTTAGGAGCAATAGGCTATTTACTGTCCTGTTTTGGACCCCCCTCGTTTCTGACTGCTATGATTGGCTAACACTTGCGTATGTTTGACAGCCTATATCCTTCATAGATGGATGCATAAATACTCCGTACATTTCAAACATCTGTAATAACAGACAAAGCAATAGTGACCATACTTGCACTTGTCAGATCCAATATAGTCTGCACAGCATCATTCTTTTGGTTTCAGTCTTTCTTACACTTTGTAGGCAAAAACCCAGATGCAAATTAGCATTTTAGCACTTCCAGGTGCATCGTCCCAATAAGGTCTGTGGTTTACACAAGCTCAAGATGCTTTCACGTTTTATTGTACGTCATAAAGCACACCAGTTATACCACACTCATGATTTTTTTTAAACCATTACATATCTTTAAAAAGACGGTTGCTAACAAGTTGCTAAACATCATCATGCAGATGCATAGTGCTTGAAATGTTTACAGCCACATGGAGCTGTTAGAAAGCAGAAAGATTGAGGATTTTCTAGAAGCATAGATAAAATACTATTTTGTGTAACTACTCTAACAAAATAATAGCTGAAACGTGGTACTCTATTCACTATATTTAATCTTACCATAATCAAAAACTTTCTCACTCTGCTGTTTTATAATTTCATGCACTAGATTTTTATTGAATACTATGAGGAGACTCGTTTTTGATTTAAAGTATTCATATTAATCTTTTAATGATTAGACTTTTAATGGACCTTATTTCTAAATGTACAGAAATGCGTGCTTTATTGGCAATGCTTTCATATGTGCTTTAGTTATGATTACTAAAGCACATATAAACTGTTTATTATTGTTTATTAGGATAAGGATTTTTTATGCCTTTTTTTTCTCAACCTTCCGGGGGTTTGGGGGGGGGGGCTTAACATGCTCAAAAACTCTTGAAATTTTGCACATAAATTGGAATCCGCGGCCATCAGGATGCCGCAGAGGCTGGGACCCGGGCGTGGCACAGGGGCTCTATGGCGCCCCCTGGAACACAGTCGGAAAACTTGATGTATAGCACACACATACTTCCACGTATTCATATGAAACTCTGTACACTCAAACATCTTTCGTACTCTATGTCATGGGCAACAGGAAGTGAGCTATTCAGGGCTGTTTAAAAAAAGACATGCTGTGGAATTTGATATACTCCTCCCAGGATTTCCATAGGATTGTCACCAAACTCGGTCAGCTTGATCTCAAGACATTGGGGATGCTAAATTGCAAAAATATCTTGAACGGTTAGGTTGTGGCGAGGCAACGAAGTTATGGCGAGAAATGAGAAACAGGAAGTGTCTAATAACTATTGCATACATTGTCTGATTCTGATGAAACGTCATCAGTTTGTTCGTTGTATGATGCTGATCGCATAATGTAACTATTAGGAGTCCAAGTTATAGCGCCACCAACTGGCTGCAGGAAATGTGTCATTTTCAATGCTTTAAATTCAAGATCTTAATTTTACTCAATTTGATTCAAACTTTATCAGTATAATGTCAAAACACGGCCGATAAGAATCTGTAAACAGATTGTCGATACATTAAAAGCTGTTTCCATGGCAACGCGTCAAAGTTGAATATTAGTTTCCTGTGTTTTTCAGGCACTTAACATGCTTAGAATTCCGTGAAACGCAACACACATCAGTATTAATGATAGTTAGACACTGGCAAAAGCTCATAAATGGGCTTGGAGGAGGCACTCTATAGCGCCGCCTTTTGACAATATTTGGGGGTTTCGTTTTTCCTACAGTCACCAAACTCGGGACATATATTGTTCACTTTAATCCAGACAACTTTCTAATTTACATCCATTAGCTACGACCAACAGGAAGTCAGCAATTTTGGTTTGAATGTGGATTTTTGGAAAAATCAGGCTGTGGAATTTGAAATACTCCTATCAGGAAAAATAAGAAATCCACATCAAACTTTTTCTGCATGATGCCAAGATACTGAAGATGCTAAATTCAGAGCGGATTTGGGATATCTTGAATGGTGTTGACGTGGTGATTTATTAAAGGAACAGCAAAAACAACCATAATTTTATTATATCTTTAAAATGCAGCATTCAAACTCTTTCAAACTTTTTTCATATAGAAAACTGGTAATTCTGAGGAAGTATGCAAGAATTCAAACACATCCAAAGCTCTATGAATTAAAGAAAATTACAAAACAAATAGACATCTCATGTCAGTCTGCCTCTATGTGTGAGTGTGGGGAGGGGGGATGGGTGGAAAGAGAGTCAGAGAGGGAGAGAGAGGCAAATATTTAAACACTTTGTAACAGAGAGATGAAGACTGTAATACCCAGGATGAACACCGGATGGAGTCATACGCTAAGAGATCTTTTAACCCATCAGAAAAAAATACATTCACAGAATCAGTTGATATGTATTGATATGTTTACTTTTATATAATTACAGAAACAAATACATAACGTAAGTTAATATGTCCTTTACTTGTAATATAGTTTATATAATTCACATTTCACAAATGCTTATAGATCACTTTTTTTTTTTCTTTTTCTTTTTTTAATGGTTATGGATCATAAAATGTGTTAACAATTTACAATGAGGTCTTTTTTTTGGTTAACATTAATGCATTAACTAATATGAACTAACAATGAACAATATATTTTTACAGCATTTATTAATATTTAATAAATGAGTTAAAAATATTCTTGTTCATGTTAACTCACAGTGCATATAAACTAATATTAAAATACAACTGTGCATTTTAATAACATTATATATATTTAACTTAATAATAGCATTTAATAATGTTTGTTATTATTATTATTATCTAATTATTTTTCTTGTTAACTAATATAATTAACCTATTCACAGATGGAGGTCACTACAGTGGAAAGATATTTGGAAATATCACACTGGTGGACTCACCATAGGGTGATTCAGCCTTTTGTATCAATTAATGACCTTGCTATTCCATGCTAACTTGTCATTAGCGGTTATCAAGAGACATTTCCATAATTTTCTATAAAGATATATATGCACAGTTTCCCTAAAGTCGTATTGTTCATTTTTTGTGTGTCTGTGTGTGTTTAACTCTGTTGCTGTTGTAGTGTAACCCTTTCATTGCTGTAACCCTTAAAACCAGACAGCCAGAGCGATACTGTAAATCCATGTGTCCGCTGTGCACCGTTTTCCTGATTACACCAGGGTGGCGTTTGCACTGAGGGCGAGGGCCTGCCCATCGCTGCTTGCAGCTATATTTTCAGTTTTGTTTTGGCTCTAGTTTTGAAATTATTCCAGTTTTAAATGAAAATGTAATGGAATAAAATTCATGCACAGAGTAAATCCTTTTTACTGAACATGTTTCTTAAAATAAGTTGTCGGAAGCATAGTGGTGGTGACGCTGAAGGCGAAAGACCGATGTAGTTTGTTTATAGCCTTAGTTTAGCTTTTTAGTTCTGGCATTTATGTTTAGGTTTCAAAATTCATACACGTTATATTATTTTGTTGAAGGATTATCTTGGTGGTCACAGAGCTTTTTTTGTTTGTTTGTTTTTTTTTTTAATAATCCAGAATTCTATAGATACATTTTATTGCCTTTTTGTCGAGGGAACCAGCACGATGCTAGCAGCCGGTCATAGTTCCACCACTCTATTATGCTTTGTTTTTTGTTTTGTTTTTTTAATTTTGTATTTTTTTTTTTTTTTTTTTTTTTTTACAAAGAACCAAGTTCTCACTGACGTGGTCTGGATCTTCATTGAAAATAAAGCACTTTTCCACTCTTTTCTAACACTAGGATCAGAAGAAAGCAAACGCAATGACTGTTTTTCCACAGCACTGCAACAGCATCTTGTTGTATTCAGAGCGTTTTTTTATCATTTGGTTTCTGCATAGACCTCTCGTCATTTACACTACATGCGCAAATTGGTGGGTGGAGCTAAACTGACAGCAACGTAAAGGCTGACATTGTTGTTATTCTGCGGAGGTGGTGATTTAGCTATTACATACTATTACATTATAGAGTGGCTTGGTAGTTCTGAAATTTGCAGAATGTTTAGGTACAATGACCTCTTATATGTGACCCTGGACCACAAAACCAATCATAAGGGTCAGTTTTTCGAAATTGCGATTTATACATCATCTGAAAGCTGAATAAATAAGCTTTCCATTGATGTATGGTTTTTTTTAGGATATTTGGCCGATATACAACTATTTGGTAATCTGGAATCTGAATGTGCAAAAAAATAAAAAAATATGGAGAAAATCACATTTAAAGTTGTCCAAATGAAGTTCTTAGCAATGCATATTACTTGTCAAAAATTAAGTTTTGGTAAATTTACGGTAGGAAATTTACTAAATATCTTCATGGAACATCTTTACTTAATATTCTAAAGATTTAAAGCATAAAAGAAAATCAATAATTTTGACCCATACAGTGCATTTTTGGCTATTGCTACAAATATACCCCAGCGACTTATGACTGGTTTTGTGGTTCAGGGTCACGTATATCAAAAGACCAAGGGAATTTTGATTTTGCAGTTCATGACCCTGCTAATATTACACGTACAATAACATGGTAAATAATCCAGAGCCAGTAACTAGTCCATAGAAAATGGTCCATGTTTTAGTGCATTGATATGGAAAGATCAGCATTTCCATTGATTTTTACTCCGAGTGCATGAGAACCTTTTTGTGGACAAAAGTCTTTGTGTATTTCCTGACAGCATTGGATAGCCAATAACCTGTTTGGTCTGGCGTTTGCCCTGAATGGAGTTGAGCTGCTCCACCTCAATAATGTCAGCACTGGATGCATCCTGCTGGGAGGTCTGTTCGTTTACGATGTGTTCTGGGTAAGTTAGGGGAATATTGGTAAATTAAAATTCACTATTGTAAAGCCTATTTAATACAGGGCCCACCTAAAAGATCTGTACTGGGCCCTGCAAGCTTTGGCATCGGCCCTCCTGCTACATACATGTCATTGCAAAAAAAAAAAACATACTCTCTTTGCTTTCTAGGTTTTTGGCACCAATGTTATGGTGACTGTTGCCAAGTCCTTCGAAGCCCCAATTAAGTGTGAGTATCTGATTTATTCATCCATTCTTCTCTCCATTAATCTCCAGAACAGAAGGTTGTTATTGGTTGGTTATCTGATGACTGGCCATTCAGATACTTTCACTGGATTTCATTGTTGGGGAATTATTGGAAAATAAAATAAAATTGTGACTTAGCCTTGGGCTGCAACAAATAATCTATGAAAACAATCGACAAATCAAAAAAGAAAATGCATCTGAAAAATATCTGAAGACACATAGTTGAGTTGTGGAAAAAATGTCATGCAAATAATGCATGCATGTTTCCGTAACATATAACCCTTTTATATTAAAAGGGATAGTTCACACAATTAAAATTTGTTGTTTTGCTCATGTCATCCATATTTTGATATTATGGAGATGGTATTTATTATACATGTGATCCAGCTATTGAAGTTAATCTCTTAAGCACTTTAAACAAAATCATATACACAGCATCATGTGGTTTGCCTGCTCTGACTGGTGTTTGCTGTTTTATACAATTTCCTCAGCACAGAACCGATATTCTATGGTTATGGTGTGTTATTTAAATGTTAGAAATTCATTATTTCCATTTTGCCTAAAGACTCATCCTCAAAGCAAATGAGTCTCGTAAACATTACAGACTGCACAGAATGGACATGAGCACATAATGTGTAACAAAATATAGCATAGTGCTATATTTTGTTATATAAAATATAAATTTTTTTTTAATCTTAAAACGGTTTACAAATTTGTATCCAGTCATACTGGAGCAGGTCCTGAGTTTTACTTGGCCAAAAGTTTTCAAAGCCCTAATATAAAGATTTCCTATAGTCACCTCTTCTGCTAGAAATGACTACTCTCCATCTTGATTTCTGCAGTTAATTCTCACTTTATTTCACTATTTCTCACACTCACTTTTTTTTGTTGTTGTTGTTCTAGTGGTTTTCCCACAGGACTTGCTGGAGAAAGGTTTGGATGCCAGTAACTTTGCCATGTTGGGACTGGGGGACATTGTAATTCCAGGTAAATGTATGAAGATGATTTCTGAGGCACTTGGCCATGTATTGCACAAGATACTCTGAGCAATATACATTGTCCATTATTTAAAGGAAAAGCTCATTACTGAATCCACTCTTCCATGTTCTGTCAGGAATCTTTATTGCTCTGCTCCTGCGCTTTGACGTCAGGTAAATTTCTTTCTTTTTGTTTTTTTTTTTTGTTTGTTTTTTTGTCTGACTTTAGGTACTTGTAGTTTTGATTTACAGCTGTTCAGTCATCTTGTTCCTGTGTTTCACTTTTAGTTTGAAGAAGAATACGCGAACTTACTTCTACACCAGTTTCCTGGCTTACATTTTTGGCCTAGGTCTTACCATATTCGTTATGCATACCTTTAAACACGCACAGGTACAAACAAAACCAACCAGATATCATAACCAGAAATTAACCCAAGACACGTATGCATGAACGTGAAAAATCAATCCAAGATTCCACTGAATGAGTGTGTTTTATTTCCCAGCCTGCTCTGCTATACCTGGTCCCTGCTTGTGTTGGATTTCCAGTGCTGCTGGCCCTGGTTAAAGGAGAACTGACTGAGATGTTCAGGTAACTACCCTCCTGATATTGACTGCATTCAGAGCTTATGTCCAGGGTCAGGATGCTTGGGGTACGTTAGCTTGGAATGTCGTTTTAAAGATGGCACACTTCTGCACTCACATTCACTCACATATCATTGCGTCTTTCTTGCACCCAAAACCAATGGAGTAGTGCCCTTCATGACCGGCTGCCACATTTTTACAGTTACTCTTTACCTTCAGCGTGCTTGATAGCACTTACATTGTGTGATAAGTGTGAGTTAAATAGCACACTTTTTAATTGGTTATAACTTCTGGAAAGAAATGGTGCAGACACTGGACAAAGATTATGTTTCTAGTGTGCATATGTTGACTGTCTGTGTTCACACAGTGGCATAAAGGTGCTAAGTGTAAAGTTTTAGTCTTAAGTGTGTCAACGTTTAAGAATGATTTCATGACTAGGGCTGTCACATTTATGAAATTTAGGTGACGATTGATTGTCTAAGAAATAATTGTGATTTATGTCGATTAATTGTCTGGTTAAGGGCATTGACTTGGGCATTGAATGGACTTGTTTTTTTTTGTTTTTTCATTTCATTAAATTGTTACAAAGGATTCTGATTAATTGAATACTTTCTATGTTGTTACTTTGCACCTTTAAATACTGAATTATATATTTATTTGAAATTAGTGCTGTGCTTTCAAACACTACTTTAATATGCATTATATACAGAGGGAATAGAAACAAACTAACATTTAAATATTTCTGAAAACCTTCAGAGACACATTTATATAAACCGCCACCTCAATATTTATATTTTTCTTTTAATATTTTAAGAATCGTGAACAGTGAATTTTCTGTGCCTGTACAGTATTTTCTGCTATCGCATCTATTAAGTCCTCTCTGTGACCGTTCTGGCTACATACACACTGCAGCTAAATTTGGTTGTCTGTTCACCTTTTATTACAATCACGTTTTGCGCACACATAATTCACTAAAATACGGGAGTGACAACTGCACACTGAGTCCGAAATTTTCAGACGTTCAAAAATAAATCATGTTGTGTCAATCACGTTTGCACACTGCCTCAAACTTCGTCCGTCATAAAAAAAATTAGAATCCGGTTTGATATATAATATATCTATATTTAATAGTGCAAAAATATATATATTTGCATCCGTACCAAGCATTTTGATGGGAACGGATGACTAACACAAAAAAACGCATACAAAATATCAGTGTGCAATTAACTCCCGAAAAATACAGGTAACGTTTATGACAACCACTTTTACAGAAATGCTATGCAGCATGTGTGCGTGTGTGAAACTGAACTGAACAACTAGCTGTTAATGAGGTTTTTAATGTGCAGAGATGTCTGTCTTCTGTATGTTTCCTGAATCACAGGGAAGGCAGTACCAGAGTAAGACAAGCCTCAACTCGCTGGTGTTGCCAGATCTTCGTATAAAAATCAGCGAATAAGAACTAAACTATAAAAAAAAATAAATAAAGTAAAACCAAATGCTTTATGGTAATAATAAGCCCAAAATATAGTGATTCATGTCTGCTCACTTTGATTTAATCCATAAACCCGATCACTTTTTGATCCAAGCTTAAACAAGAAGTCCAAAAAATGCTTCTAATGAGTGATCATTAGAAGCAAAAACAGAACAACAGAACACAAACAGCAAAAACAGAACAAACATAAAACACAATGCCTAAAAATTCAAGTCAAGTGATCTGACCAATTAGAATGCGGATATTATGTACCCGTTAAAACGGGGTAAAAAAGAATGACTGAAACTTTTTCAATAGAACTATATAAAAATATGAGCAGGGTTAAGCTGTGTTGTTGGCTGCCGCAGTAACTGCAAAAGTTAAAGGAATTCCTGTAGAGTACTTGTTTTGCGTACCAGAAGATCTGTTCATATCACTGAATATAGATCAGTGGTCCATGTCCGGCGCTGTATGCATGGCTTGCAGCACGCAAGTTCAAATACTGAGTGTGAAATAATAAAGTAATATGTTAAAATAATGTGTGCTCTTATCGTTCCGTGAACAAAATCCCGTGACCTTCGCTCCAGTTGGGAGTTGTATGTACGCATGTGCGCTCATCGGTTTTCAGCACGGCTGACCTTGCATCGCTTTGTCATCTTCTCTCTCTCATTAAATTGTGACAGGTGAGTTACTGCAAAAAGACTGTCATTGCGACACTCTAAAGTGAAGAAACTATGGCACCATGTGCTTTTTCAAACCATTTTTATAGGTTTCACTTTACACTGTCAGCTCAGAAAATATGTAAATGTGACTAGATACACCTAGAGACCAGAAATGTAAAGCACTGTTCCAGTCAGACGAGACTTCCGCGTACAGAAAAAGGTAGATTTGATTGCTTTGACAACAATTATATATTGATTTATACGTGAACATGCCCAGTAGCCGCAGCTGTATCCCTTCTAGCCTTCCTCTGCTCAGCATTTTTTTTTTTTTTTTTTTTTTTTTTTTTTGCTCAATTTATCAATTAATTTCAAATAGTATTAGTGCAATCAAGTGTATGATATCGCTGGGGGAAAATCTAAAAAATCAAGATGTCAAGACTTTAAAAATCAATGATGAAGATGCTGATGATTTCATCATTCAATGAATCTTACAGTAGTCAAGTAAGAGATAAACACAGACAGGTTGATCAGGACCAAACATTGTTTCTTTTTACAAAGAAATTAACAGCAACTTGCTGTAAAGTCTTTTATTATTAGACTTACATTAGACTTTTATTACAAGTCTTACATTTTTAGTAAGAAATGTGATTGTCAAAACTATATGTATATAATGTTTTCAATAACACATATATATATATATATATATATATATATATATATATATATATATATATATATATATATATATATATATATATATATATATATATATATATATATATATATACACATACATACATACATACACACACACACACACACACACACACACACACACACATAAACATAAACATAAACATATACACACACAAGCATATGACACACAGTTGTGAAAAACTGGTTCACAACCATAAGTGTGCATTGTCCACTTTCAAATTGTTAAATTTTAAATAAATTTCACCTAGAATATAAAAACAATAGGATGTCCTCAATAAACTGAAATTTGCATCATTTTTTCACTGTAGAAGTTGTCACAAAACAACAGTGTTTTTAGGTATATTCACCTTTGAGCTGTTCAGCTCAGAGGTGGCATGAATGCATTTACATTGCGGTTACAACTGCACAAACAATGTTTTGAAAATTAACTTTGAGCATTGAAATATAAGATGAGTTTTATTTACTTATTTAATTTTATTTTTTTTTCAAATGGCTGATACATACAGGAATATAGCAAGTATGAGTAACGGGTCATTTGAATCATTCATCAATTCATTCAGAAGCAAAACAGCATTGTGTGTTGTGTGTCAGAGATTCACTAGGGTTCTGCTATTAACTCTATATTAAGGTCTTATTTATTGGACTAACAATGTCCTTTTGGCAAATGTGCTGATATTATTGAAAAACAAATATAAAATTGGACATTTTTGCTTATGAGGATTCTTTATTTGTGATGTCTCAGAAGGTAGTAGCTTACGTAGGCGATGGACAACAAGGCAGCTCACAGTTTTTTAGAATGTGTTTTCTCCGTTTCTGATTTCTTATTGGAATGAGTTTCTTCCTGTTTTACGGCATCTTGCAGACCTTTTCTTCTGTGATTTGTTCTTCATATTACCTTCTTATTCTCCTCTTATTCTTTTTTTTTTCTTCACTCTATCGTCTCCCTTCCCGTGTTTTGTCCTCTGACATGCAGCTATGAGTCGTCAGGCGAAGTTTTGCCCCACACCCCGCGGCTCACTCATTTCCCCACTGTGTCGGGCTCTCCAGCTAGTCTGGCTAACTCCATGCAGAGTTTTGGCCTGTCGACCCCCCGCCGTCGCCGACACACACCCTCCGACATGTAACAACTGAATTCTTCTTTTCCGTTACTGTCTTCTCCCACCTGTGCAGGTATCGCCCTTGATAATTCATCTGAACTTTCCTACTTTTTTTGTTTTGTTTTGTTTTTTTTGTCCACATCCTCATACAATTCAGGATCATTTAAAGTACCTTCATAAGCTATGTTTTGTTATCCTCCTAGGTGGCCTTTCTTATTGTGTCATAGATCTTGCTGCCTGATGCCCCTCTGAACTAGGGGAAATGAGATTAGGCACTGCCTCGAGTGATTTCTAAGCTATGTAAAATGACATCACATTAATGTAAGACTGTTGATTTTGTGTAATATGGTTCAATAGTCTTCTTTGTATATGGTTGCATCTGGGATGCCTCTGGGTATTATTGTACATTTGAAATCCCAGGAGCCCTTTATAACCATGTTTGCAGGAAAATAAATTATTTTACCTGTAGTTCTGTCTTCAGTGAGCACTGACCTTCGTCATGGCAACTTTTGCAACTTCTTAATGTCTGCTTGTTTCTTGCCCTGCCTAATGGGTTTCCTTGTCATCAGCATATGCCTATCACTTGTGTCTACTACAGCAGATAACCATTTATTGAAAAAGCAACATGAAATATAGGGACAGAGCAGCCTGGCACCTTTCTCTATTTATCCATATTAATTAATACTGATTGCCTGCAATCACACTTGGCTTGTTTCTTGTGTCTCCTGCAGATACGAAGAGACTTCACCAGAAGAGGCGTCATCGAAAGAGGAAATGACAGAATCTGATAAAGACAAATAAAAATGTGAACTGAGCCCTTATTCATGTTCTGCATTTGTTTGTCATAGTGATGTGGTCACTTGGCACCATCGTGTTCAGAGTCTGCTCATGACGGCCATGTGTTCTGTACTTTTTGAACTTTTATTTTAATGATGTGCAACAGCTTTCTCTGTGCCTATGTATTCTCCTTGTTCATTTTGTTCATTTCATTGCCTTTAACAATCATATTGAAAAAATGATTGGCTATTTGCTTTCAAAGGTTTTTTTTTTTTTTTTTTTTAAATAATAATATTATAATACAGTATTTGGACTGGGTAGAAGTTAGGCTTTCTGAATGTAATGTGTCAGATTGCTATACAGATTTATTAAAAATCTGATATCTGAAGTCCGGTACCTATTCCTGTGTAGCTAGTTTCTGTTATTGGTTTTACTCTAGGATCTCATGAGAGATTCTGTTTGTAAAACACAAGTAATTGTCCACATTACATAAAAGGACAACCATTCTGGATGAAATATTTTTGCTTTATGCAATTGTAAACAAAAGTGGGACCAAATATCTCCCTATCAAGTGATGGTAGTGTTTACATGTTATGTTTTTCTGGATGTAGTTGAAGGGTTTTGAATTTAGTTTTATATGCCATGTTGTGTCCTGGTCATATTTGTTTGTACAACTCATGCTTTGCTTGGTAACCGCCAATTTACAGTCTCCTCTTGTGTAATCTTTCTTTTCTCAATGTAAAATTGTAAAAGTTTAAGCTTATGTGAGGAGCATTTCTTCATCAGTTTAACTTTTTATTTGCATTAAATTGTGGTATTTACCACTGTAGAAAAGCATATTACCAGTGTGTGTGCTTGACTATACTCATTTTTCAGTGTGAAATTAATGATCATAACTTATTACATTTAAGTGTACTATGTATTATGTTATGTTTTTAGGCAGGATTTGTGTTAAGAAATGTGTAGTCTTTTTGCAGGGTTACTAACACATTGAATGAGTAAACGGCAGTCGGGCAATGCTTGTTGATAAACTAGCCTAGAATGTCATGCGCTTTCCCAAATAATCCAAAACTAACTTTACTGAACAAAAAAAAAAAAAAAAAACAGCCCTCACTGTTAATATGATTGACTGATAACCATCATGAATGTAAAATGGTTTATAAACCAGAATAATAGAATAAACCTGAACTGTGCACATGCATTTTATAGTTAGTTTTTGCTTATCCACAGTCACGATTAGGAATGAAACCCACGTCGTTATTAAACATTAAATGTATTATTTTTCCGTTAAAGCAGCTCCATTTATTAGTTTAGCACACCAACATTTTTCCCTAGTTGCCTGTGATCGTTTGTGTTTGTGTGTGTGTATACAGGTGCTTTTCAATAAAGTAGAATGTCATGGAAAAGTTCATTTATTTCAGTAATTCAACTTAAATTGTGAAACTTGTCTGTTAAATAAATTCAATGCAGACAGACTGAAGTAGTTTAAGTATTTGGTTATTTTAATTGTGATCATTTTGGCTCACATTTAACAAAAACCCTCCAATTCATCTCAACAAATTAGAATATGGTGACATGCTAATCAACTCAAAACACCTGCAAAGGTTTCCTGAGCCTTCAAAATGGTCTCTCAGTTTGGTTCATTAGGCTACTCAATCATGGGAAAGTCTACTGATCTACTGAAGAAGCTGGCTGTTCACAGAGTGCTGTATCCAAGCATGTTAACAGAAAGTTGAGTGGAAGAAAAAGATGCACAACCAACTGAGAGAACCACAGTCTTGAGAGGCTTGTCAAGCAAAATCGATTCAAGAATTTGGGTGAACTTCACAAGGAATGGACTGAGGCTGGGATCAAGGCCACCACACATAGACGTGTCAAAGAATTTGGCTACAGTTGTGGTCTTCCTCATGTTAAGCCACTCCTGAACCATAGCCCAGGTAAAACGCCTCTGATGTTGTCTAAGGAGAAGAACTGTACTGTTGCCCAGTGGTCCAAAGTCCTCTTTTCAGATGAGAGCAAGTTTTGTATTTCATTTGGAAACCAAGGTCCTAAAGTCTGAAGGAAGAGTGGAGAAGCTTGAAGTCCAGTGTTAAGTTTCCACAGTCTGTGATGATTTGGGGTGCAATGTCATCTGCTGGTGTTGGTCCACTGTGTTTTTTTTAAAACCAAAGTCACTACACCCGCTTACCAAGAAATTTTAGAGTACTTCATGCTTCCTTCTGCTGACCAGCTTTTTAAAGCTGCTGATTTCATTTTCCAACAGGATTTGGCATTTGCCCACACTGCCAAAACCACCAAAAGTTGGTTAAATGACCATGGTGTTGGTGTGCTTGACTGGCCAGCAAGAGAATGTATGGGGTATTGTCAAGAGGAAAATGAGAAAACAAGAGACCAAAAAATGTAATGAGCTGAAGGCCACTGTCAAAGAAACCTGAACTTCCATACCACCTCAGCAGTGCCACAGACTGATCACCTCCATGCCACACCGAATTGAGGCAGTAATTAAAGCAAAAGCCCCTACCAAGTATTTAATACATATACAGTAAATGAACATACTTTCCAGAAGGCCAACAATTCACTTTTTTTTTTTTTTCTATTGGTCTTATGGAGTATTCTAATTTGCTAAGTGAATTGGGTTTTTTTTTTGTTTGTTTTTTTTGTTCAATGTGAGCCAAAATCATCACAATTAAAAGAACCAAAGAATTAAACTACTTCTGTGTGCATTTAATTTATTTAATACAAGAGTTTTACAATTTGAGTTAAATTAAATAATAATAAATTAACTTTTGTATGACATTCTAATTTATTGAGATGCGCCTGTGCATATATGATGCATCCATCTTTTTTTTATTTTTTTTTATGCATTTTTATCAGGCTCTGATGTACAGGTTTCTACCTCCCATTTTTGACTGAGGATTGTTTAGGCTGCATTAATTAGGTCAACTGGAACCAGGAACACTTCCCATTACACCTGATGCATTTGCTGCATCATAAGAAGAATGGAATCTATGCTAATATTGTCTGTCTCCTGCTTATTCCGACGTCAGATCCAGTATGAATCCTGAACAGTTGGCCACTGCAGTTCCCTGATCCAGTTCGTATCCAGATAGTGGGTCAGTACATATAGACCACCTCTACAGGTCTGTACGGGAGTATAAACTATTTTATTGGTCAGAAGAGAACTGACCCTTCCCCTCCCCCCAACTGAGCCTGTTTTCTCCCAAGGTTATTTTTTCTCCATCTGTGTCACAGATGGAGTTTTGGTTCCTTGCCACTGTCGCCTATGGCTTGCTCAGTTGGGGACAACTAAATTGGGGACAGTTAATTTGGGACAATCAATTGTGTACAGTGTGTGTGTGTACAGTGGAGTAGGAAGGGGTGCACCAATGATTCTCTCAGTAGACTGGACTATCTGCTGTATTCTTCTGAGGGTTAATTTGGTAGCCGAGCCAAACCAGACAGTTATACAACCGTGGTGCACAGACTCTATGACTGCAGAAACACCTGTGGCAGGATAAACTTCCTCAGCTGACATAGAAAAAACAACATCACAGCTGAGCCTATATGTGTGTCTCATTTCAGGTTGTGAGAGATGGTAGTGTCCAGAAACCTGAATGTCACCACTGTTACCATAGCGCTGTTCATGATGGTAAGTGGAGTGCTGAGGTGTTTCTCCTAAAGTCTATGAATTTACCACAGAAAAAGAATGCAATGCGACACATGGATTGATCCAGTGAAGGACACAATTTTTGACAAGTATGTTTTTTTGTTTGTTTGTTTTTTTGTTTTTTTTTACTTTATTTAATGTTTTATTGTTTCATTAACTGGTACACATTTTAGTAGGGCTTTTCTTAAACTGTATTGTCACACAAAACAATTGTTAAATTAAGATGAAACAGATAAAAGGCAACCTTTCACTGCATCCAAATGTTGTACAACATGAGGATGTGTTTGTTCTGTAATATAAAACACAATATGATAGTAAAATATAAAAAGTAATAAAGTAATTTGAGTGTTTACACTAACATAATGTTGTGAAAGAATGTTGTGTCATCCTCAGACCTCGGAGGAGCCTAAACCTTTCTATTTTATATCCTAGAATGCATTTTAGTCCAATGTGAATAATAACAGACATACTGTAGGTTTAGGAAACATACTGTGGTCAGGAAATCTGACAAATCTCAACATTAAAGGGTACCGAAATACATTACTCCCTCCATTTCACACAAAATGGCTTTAATGTTCTCCAAATTTACCCTAGTGATTTTTATTTAAGTTCAATTTTAATCAGACTCCAGACTCAGTTCATTAGGAATCTGTCACTCCGAGTGCTTCAGAGGTTAAGACTAAAAAAGGTAATGTCTTAAAGTAACTACATACAACTTGAATAAAGGTTATGCTAGTACTATATATATCTAGCCCCAAGACATCCTCCCAATGGAAACAGGAACTAACAACTGGAATTTGCATTGAGCAAGTCCTAGATTAGGAGATTTTAAACCTTTTTGGGGACATATGCTAACTTGCATGAACGATACTATGAAGGAATATACCCTCTACAGTAAGTAACATATCTCTAAACTCTTCTAATCTGCTTCTAGTAAGACTGAGACTATTGTACCTGTCGCAGTGAGAAATTTCAAGTAATACAAAAAATAACTGTCTAAACCGCTGGCCACAAAAGTGAATGCACCCCGAAGTGAAAGTGTCCAAATTGGGTCCAAAGTGTCAATATTTTGCGTGGCCACCGTTATTTTCCAGCACTGCCTTATGCCTCTTGAGCATGGAGTTTACCAGAACTTCACTGGAGTTCTCTTCCACTCCTCCATGACAACATCAAGGAGCTGGTGGATGTTAGAGACTTTGCACTCCTCTACCTTCCGTTTGAGGATGCCCCACAGATGCTCAATAGGGTTTAGGTCTGGAGACATGCTTGGCCAGTCCATCACCTTTACCCTCAGCTTCTTTAGCAAGGTAGTGGTCATCTTGGAGGTGTGTTTGGGGTCGTTATCATGTTGGAATACTGCCCTGCGGCTCAGCCTCCGAAGGGAGGGAATCATGCTCTGCTTCAGTATATTGCAGTATGTTGGTGTGGCAGGAGGGGTTACCCCCCTCTTGCGTCATCTTTTTGCCAACCTATTGGCAGGCCCCTTGGGCTATAAAAATGCGAACGTATGTCCTGTCGAAAATGCGTCGTTTGGTGAACGGCAGCGTCGTTAAGCCACGTTTCGTCATTTCCCAAAGCCGGAAGGGAGTGCTCGAGTAGGTAAGAAGAATGTTGTTTTTGTCTAGTCTATGGTATGTGTTCAGTTGTGAGAGGTTAATTCTCTCTCGAACGTACATCTTTTTTTAGAGACTCAGATTTGTGTAGAGGTTGCCTCTGGTCTGACGAAGTGTTAAAGAGTCGCTTATTCCAGCTTAAACTGGGTATAGACGTCGGAGAAGGTAGGCTGTTTATTCCATTCCCTGTAACCTTATGTGGCGGGTGCATTCTGGCTGCATCGGGAATGTTGCTGTTCGAGTCCGATGCGGTTGTTGGGCTATTGTTCCGGCACTGGGTTCTGTCATGGGAATTATTATTTGTCGTCTGATAGAACGTAAGTGCTATTTTTCGATTAACCGATGGGGATCAATTTATGTATGCTGTGAGCGGGGGGGAGTGACTCTAACAGAGTAACGGTCTCGTTTGTTTATAGGTTTGGTGACGGCTTGTGATGGCGGTCTAGTCGGGGTGCTCGGCGTTCTATTGCGGCCGCAATGCTGCCTTTGTTTCCAACTTATTTGGTTATATTGCCCTGTTTCTTTTTGGTTTTTTTAATTTTGTGTTTCTTAATTGTTGTTTGTTCTGCAGTATGAGAGAACTGTACTCAAAGCACTGCATTTTAGCTGCTCTAAAACAAGATACACAAATTTGTATTGTCCTGTCAAGCAGACATAAACATAAACATGATGAAAAGGACATACTGCTGTTATCACTTAGGGTATACTCACTTTTGTTGCCAGCTATTTTGATAATAATGGCTGTATGTTGAGTTATTTTCAGAGGACAGTAAATCTATACTGCTATACAAGCTGCACATTGACTACTCTAAAATATATCCAAGTTTCATTTCTATGGTATTGTCCCTTGAGAAGATATACTGAAATGGTTGCTGAAATGTGAGGGGTGTACTCACTTTTGTGAGAAACTGTACATATAAGATCTGGGAAAGATGGGAAAGATCTTTTAACAATGAACAATCATCATGACAAAAAAAAAAAAAAACATATTTATGATACAGATATGCATCATAGTATAAGATTATATACAGAGGGAAAAAAGCACAATGACAAAGTTTAATACAATAGCCGAACCGAGCGCTGGTGATGCACGTGACAACAATGAAACCGATCCTCACACATAATCAGTCTGGGGACTATTTCATAGTGTCATGGCTGGATACAAGGCAGACAGGTAAGTTTCAATTCAAGACAATCTTTATTGAATAAACACAAGAGAAGCTTCCAAACTGAAATAGTGAGTTCAAAGGAAGCCAAGTCAGACAGTCTTATTTGAGTTTGCGTTTTCTTCTTCTTTCCACAGGTATGTGAGTTTTCAGACTTCAAATGGCAGACAGAGGCAGGTAAGTATCCAGCGAGAATGAGCATGTAACCTTGAGAACAGCCGACGAGTGACTGTGGTGCATGTGCCTATGTAGGTGGTGAGGTAAGTGGTTGCAGGTGGGTGTAACTAGTAGTCCGGTTACTGGGAGCTTGTGAAGGAGGATGGTGAGGCAGGTGACTCCCCTATGGCCGTCTTTGTCGGTCCACAATCTCTTCTTGGGACCATAGCCCTCCCAATCTACGAGGTATTGGAGACGGCTATTGGAGGTGGCCGGCTCGCCACCGGGAGTCGACGATCTCGTTGACTCTGTAGATGATCTCGGGTGGAGGTTTGCCTGGTCTTGTCAGTTTGCCTGGTCCCACTGCCTAAACAGCAAGAAGTGGAAGTGATGGCCCAGATCAAACATACCCTGACATCCTGGGCCATGCTGGGCCACCAGTAATGATTTTGAAGGAGTGAGGGGATTCGGTGGCTGCCTGGGTTAGATGTAGGATGGATGGTATGTAGGTTTTCCCTTCTGGACCTCCCGGCGGAGCGGGCTCTGTGTGAGTGGCAGCTTGGATCTTGCTGTCAAGTGCCCAGCGGATCTGGGAAATGAAGATGGATGATGGAAGTGTAGGTTCTGGTTCTCCCGGAGCAGGATCTGGTTGATGCGGGGGGCAATAGCATCCTCTTTGATGTTTTTGCTTCCAGAACGGTAGGTGATGGTAAATCGGAAACAGGTGAAGAATAATGCCCAGATAATGACTTGAAATGGTTGCTGGGCACCTTCCAGCCAGTGCCGCCACTCTTCTAGAGCGAGCTTTAAGGCTAGTAGCTCTCGATTTCCCACGTCGTAATTTTGCTCCGCCGGGGACAGTTTCTTAGAAAAGACCGCACAGGGGAGTACAGGGGGTTCACCTCTCCACTGGGAGAGAACTGTACCCACTACCAGGGTTGCTGTGTCCACCTCAAACATGAAGCGGAGACTGAGGTCTAGATGTGTTAGAGTTGGCCACGAAGACTCCTCCAAGGCAGCTCTCTCCGGGATTGACAGTGGCTAGATGTGTCCTTTGGGCAGTTTGGCACCAGGCAGCAAGTCGATGGCACAGTCCCATGGTCGGTGAGGTGGTAGATGAGTGGCAGCAACCTTGCTGAAGATGTCCTGGAATGGCCGGTACTGTGGAGGAATGGAGACGGCATGAGTTGAATCTGGGCTTTCCACTGAGGTAGAGCAGACAGACAGATCGGTGGGTAGGATGGTAGGTTTGGGTAAGCTCTTCAGACACCTTTGCTTGCACTTCTGACTCCACTTGAGTACCTCTCCAGACCTCCAGACAATGTTAGGGTCATGCTTAGTGAGCCAGGGGCGTCCAGGATGATATCCACAGTTGCCTCATCCAGCACCAAGAGAGAAACATGTTCTGTGTGGAAACAGCCAATGCAGAGCTCAACCTCTGGTGTGCGGTGGCACACCAGCCCCTTGCCCAGCGGTTTTCCCTGGATTGTTGTGATCTGGTAGGTGGTGTTGTTTGGAGAGCAGGGAATTTTGAACCATTCGAAACGATCAAAGAGACGATGAGATAAAGTTCTCTAAAGCTCCGGAGTCGACAAGGACTTTGACTGGGAAAGATTGGTTGTGAAAGGTGTGAAGAGTATCAATATGCGGAATATGAGCAGCATCAGGTGTTATATGGATTGTACTCACCGTTGGGTGTGGTGGATGAACGGGGCAGATACAGCAGAGGCAGGCGGTGAGTCGATGTGATCGTTCCGTGTGAGCAAGGGGATAGCTGTCTGTGATCATGGCTTCTGGTGCTGGAGGAGTGGGCTCGGATGAGACAGCAGCAGCGGGTACGATCTCCATATGGCAAGCAGTTAGGTGTTGAGAGATTTGTGCTGCTGCTGCAGGAAGCTTTCAATCTCATTTCACCCGCTGCTGGCAGCAAGAGTGCAGAAGCGAAGTGTGTACTTCTGAATTGATGAACTCGCTTGCCGCAGTTGAAGAAGTTAGTCGATTTCCATGGTTGACTGGCTGAACACATTCCGGAAGTGTTTGACGAAACTATCCAGCGAGTGAATTGGAGGGCTCTGTGAGTTCCACAAGGCTTCGGCCCATTGAAGGGCTCTTCCAGTGAGCAGCGAGATGAAGAACACCACTTTCGTTTGATCGTTGGTGAACTGATGAGGTTGGAGCTCGAAGTATAATGAACTCTGAAGTAGAAACCTGCTGCAGTAAGCTGTCTAACCCAAGAAGGTCGCTGGTCAGGCCATGGGACTGGCAGGTGGCATGGTGATGGTGGCAGAGGGAAAGAGTGATTCTCGGAGTGTGTGAACCAGGTTAGCGAAGTGCTCAGGCTGGATCTTGCGGATCCATAATCCTTTGTTGTATTTACCAGGCTGGTCTTCTGTCACGGCTGGACACAAGGCAGACAGGTACATTTCAATTCAAGATGATCTTTCTTGAATAAACACAAGAGAAGCTTCCAAACTGAAATGGCTTAAGATGGCTTAAGTGTGGTGAGTTCAAAGGAAGCTAAGTCAGACAGCCTTATCTGAGTTTGTGTCTTTTTCTTCTTTCCACAGGTACGTGAGTTTCCAGACTTCGACAGGCAGACAGAGGCAGGTAAGTATCCAGCGAGGATGAGCATGTAACCTTGAGGCCAACCGACGAGTGACTGTGGTGCATGTGCTTATGTAGGTGGCAAGGTAAATGGTTGCAGGTAATTAGTAGTCCAGTGACTGGGGCTGTATTCCAAAATCGCCCCCTATACCCTCAAATAGGGAACTATTTGAGGGGACAGCCATTTTTAGTGGTGTTCGAAACCATAGTGGACGTTCTTGAGTGCATTCATTCAATCCCACAATGCACCGCAAAAACGAGTGTACAATCGATGTACACTCAACACGTGAGTCACGCGCCGAATGAATTCCCACTTCTTGCCAGAAGATGGCGTCCGCAGCTGAATCATCCATCCATTAGTTAACATTAATTAATAATTACCAATACTTCTGCATCATTTATTAATCTTAGTTAATGTTTCAGCATTTGCCAATGCATTATTAAAGTCAAAAGTTGTGTTGGTTAACATTAGTTAATGCACTGTGAACTAACATTAACAACCAATGAACAACTGTATTTGTATTAACTAACATTAACAAAGATTAATGACTAGTGTGATAAATGTTATGTTCATTGTTTGTTTGTGTTAGTTAATATAGTAACTAATTTTAACAAATGACACATCATTGTAAAGTGTTAGCAGGTTTTCTTTTACAATGCACTTTAAACTAAGGAATAAGGCTGCTAGCTGTGTCTATAGGAACTTTTAATGAATTGGAATTCTTCAAGTACACTTAAACTTTCTAATATAATACAACTATTATATATGCAAGTGCAGCTCAATTTTTTTTTTTTTATTGTAACATTTCAAAAACTGAAACTTTCATGTATTCTAGATTCATTACATGTAAAGTAAAATATTTGATCATGGAAGTGATCAGCCTATGGCACAATCCTTCAGATCGTCTGTATATTGTTGGATCGACTGTTTCTCATCTTTCTCTTGAAAATATCCCATAGATTCTCAGTGGGGTTCAGGTCAGGCATGTTGGCTGGCCAATAAATCACAGTAATATCATGGTCAGCAAACCACTTGCAAGTGGTTGTTGCACTATGGGCAGGTGCTAAAGTCCTGCTGGAAAAGGAAATCAGCATCTCCATAAAGCTTATCAGCAGATGGAAGCATAAAGTGCTCTAAAATCTCCTGGTAGATGCCTGCATTAACTTTGCACTTGATAAAACACAATGGACCAACACCAGTAGATGTCATGGCACCTCAAATCATTACTGACTTCAGAAACTTCACACTGGACTTCAAGCACCTTGGATGTTGTGCCTCTCCAGTCTTCCTTCATGATTCCAGCATGAAATGCAAAATTTACTTTTATCTGAAAAGAGGACCTTGGACCACTGAGCAACAGTCCAGTTCTTTTTATCCTTAGCCCAGGTAATATGCTTCTGAATTTTTTGTTTCAGAAGTGGCTTGGTAGTCCTTTTCCTGAAAACGTCTGAGTGTGTTGACTTTTGATGCGCCGACTCCGACTTCATTCTACTGCTTGTGAAGCTCTCCCAAGTGTTTGAATCGGCTTTGCTTGACAGTATTCTCAAGCTTGCGGTCATCCATGTTGCTTGTGCACCTTTGCCTACCAAATTTCTTTCTTCCAATCAACTTTGCATTTAATATGCTTTGATACATCACTCTGTAAACAGCCACTCCGTTCAGTAATGACCTTCTGTGAAATACTCTCTTTGTAGAGGGTGTCAATGATTGTCTCCTGGACCATTGCCAAATCAGCAGTCTTCCCCATTGGTGTGGTTTCAAAGAACAAGAGATACCCATGTAACAGAGGCCAGCGGTAGGTGCTGTGCAGGTAAACCTCACTCCCCTGATCTCAAGAGGCACCCGCCTCCCACGCCGGAGACCCGTGTATTGTTCTTGTATAGTCACTCTAAATAGTGTTGTATCAAGAAAAGACGCGCATATTACAGACAAATTAACAATTTTCCCTTCTAATTACAAAAACAAAATCACGCTGGCAAATTAACTACCCAATACCTTTGAATAGCCAACTAAAATATTGTGACAAATGGCATGCAGAACATTCAAGCAACAGCTTGGTTAACACCAGAAACAATACAACACTTGGTTTTAACATCTTACAAATGGTTACAAAAGGCCTTTTTCCTCTCTCACTCTTGTTTTTTTTTTTTTTTTTTTAAATCTTCACAAGTCAAGAATGTCTCTAGGTTTCACCATTCGACCAGAACGTTTAAACTGAGGACATGCTGCCAGCTGTTGTTAATGGCAAGTGTCCTCTTTCAGCCCTTCTGTGTTCACAGGTATATTAGTGACTGTGTTCCCAAGTGCTGGCTCACAATCATAGTACTGTTTCTGTTTGGTTTGTTTTTGCTTCTTTTTAGCAATCACAAGCTTTTGATCAGCAACCTGGGGTTGCAGCTGTTTTCTGGATGTAGGCACAATGGAATAGAGGCGCCTACTCATCAGCAACTGCGAAGGAGTTTCGGCAACAGGGGTATTTCTGTGCTTTAATAAGCTGAGATACGGGTCCTACTTTTTATCTTATGATTTCCTCAGTATGGCCTTTGTAGTCTGCACTGTTAGCCCATTGCTTTGTGGATAATGAGGACTAGATATCACATGCGCAAAGTCCCACTGAACTGCAAAGTCTTCAAAGTCATGCGAGCTGCATTGCAGACCATTATCTGAAATAATTTTTTCAGGTACGCAATGCCTGGTGAATATGGCCTTCAGCTTACGGATCACTGCTGTTGATGTGGTTGACTGAAGCCTTTCCAATTCAAAGAATCTGCTGTTGTAATCAACAGCAACCAAATAGTCATCTCCGTTCCACATGAATGTGTCTTTTGCTATTACCTGCCATAGACGCTATGGGATCTGGTGAAAGATCATAGGCTCTCTTGGGTTAGATTTTCGGCTCTCTAAGCATATGGTGCATCTTTCCATCATTTCCTTGATCTGTTTGTTCATTCCTGGCCAAAATAAAATGTCTCTGGCTCTTTGCTTAATCCTCTCAATTCCCATGTGTCCATTGTGTATGCATTCTAGCATTTCTGATCTAAGTGCATGTGGAGTGATGATTTTCTCACAAAAGTCCTTCCATCTATGAAATCTCATCTCTGTGATTCCAGTACTCGACAAGGTGGGAAAGGCATTTTTGCCTCACATCAGGCCATCCAGATTTGGTGATGTTTCTCAGAGAGGTAAGTTGTGGATCTTGCTTTGTTGCTGTTCAAATTTTAGTTAGCTTAATTTTAGTTAGTTGCTGTCACTTACAGGGAGATTAGTTACGACTGTGTGAATTTGTGCATCCAGTGACTGAAGCCTGTATGGAATGGACTTCCTGGACAGTGCATCTGCTATGGGAATGTCCTTTCCTGGACGGTGGATCTCGATGTCGTACCTCTGTAGCTCTACGAAGGCATGGATGCGCAGCTGCAAGAGGTTTCCTCAGGATGGGTTCTAGAGGTTTGTGATCGGACTTAACAACAACCTTTCTGCCATAGACATGTATGGAAGCATTTGCATCAAAACACCACAGCATACAACTCTTTTTCGATTTGAGTGTAATATTCTTCTGTTAGTGTGAGAGACTTGGAAGAGTAAGCAACGGGTTTGCTGTCTTAGAGCAGCACGGCACCTAGGCCACTTTTTGATGCATCAACCTGGAGATGGAGCTCTATGCTATATGGTCGTAATATGACAGAACAGGACCAGGTTCTCTTGTGATCAGTTTTTGATCTTCTCGATTGCTTTCATTTAAGTCTCCTCCCATACAAACTCATTGCTCTGTATCAGAAGATGCCTCAAAGGTGCGTTGAGACAAATTTGGTGCGAATCTGGAAAGGGAATTAACCATACCTAGGATGGTCTCCAGCTCTGACTTGTTCTTTAGAGGACTCATGTCTTTTATTGCATTGACCTTCTCTGAATCAGGTCGAATACCTTCACGTGTTAGCTTGTGCCCAAAATAACTGACCTCTGGGATGCATATGACACATTTTCCTGGATTGAGACGTTTTCCTTTTTCATGAGTCCTCATTAGCATAGCGTGCAGGCTTGCATGATGTTCTTCTTTTGTTTTTCCAAAGATGAATATGTCATCTACAATGGCTGCTACACCGTTAAGCCCTTCATAGGTCTCATCAGTCTTTCTCTGAAACTCATCCTGAGCGGAGATCAGTCCAAAGGGTAAGTGGAGGAACTTGTACCTTCCAACTACAGTGTTGAATGCCTTTAAATTTGATGACTTTTCAGATAGCTTGATTGCCCAGTATCCAGATTTGGCATCGAGTATGCTGAAGAATTGTGCTCCTGCAAGTTTTAGGGTGACATCGTCCAGAGTCGGCAAGGGGGTAATGTGGTCTTTTGATTGCCTTATTCAGGTCTCTGGGGTCTAAACATACCCTGAGTTTTCCAGTGGGGAGCTTTTCACTGACCACCAAAGAATTAACCCAGTCTGTGGGCTCAGTGACTTTAGCAATAACACCTCCTTTTTCCATGCTGTCCAACTCCTCCTTGAGGCGACTGCGCAGCATGAAGGGAATCCTCCTCCGAGGATACACGACAGGGATGGCTGCATGGTTTAAGTCAGTGGTCACCAACCTTTTCAAGCCGAAGATCCCTGACCTCGGCCTTAATGAAAGGCAAGATCTACCTATCGAAGAATAGATAGAAAAAGACAGCCCAGATTGTACTTCCAACTTGAGGCCTTTTATTTAGTATTTGAATTGTATTTGAATTTAATACATTAAATGTTCTTTTCTTTTTCTTTTTTTACTTAACTCGGAAGCAACCATCATATAATCAGATCATATGAAGTGGCACTGAACTCAAGAAAAATGCCATTGTCAGCAGTAAAGTGCTTATTCACTGAAGTTTCTGACAGTACTACCTACCCTTAACATTTTACAAATGAACTGTTTTATCAACAAAATTATCAACAATCTCAAATTAAGCTAAGTGCAGTTATGTCCCATCATATGCAACATCACTTTTCTCAATGCCACCAGAAGGCAAAACTGCTGAAGTAATGTTATTCACTCAAGTCAGTGTGATGGCTGTGACTGAATACTCTCTGTGAGTCCTCTGAAGTCTGGCTCATAGCTAGAGACAGCCAGTTTGAGGCAGTCTGTGAGGTGTCTGTCAGTAAGGCGGCTCCTGTATTTTGATTTGATTATTTTCATCTGTGAAAATGCCATTTCACAGAGGTAAGTTGATCCAAAATAGGCACTCACTTTTAGTGCACATGCAGTGAGGAGCGGAAACTTTTCTCTGTTGACAAGTCCCCAAAAGTCACTGTCCCTTGATCTGGCTTTCAGCTCAATGTCATTTTGCAAATCAACCATCTCCATGTCAACTCCACTTGACAAAGAAAATACTTGCTGGAATTTGGCTGCAACCTGTTCTATATCAATGAGCATGAATGGGTTTGAGACAAATGCAGCAATGCATTCCATTTCGTTTAACTCACCAAAACGCATATTGAACTCTGTTGCAACTTTGTCCAGGTGAGCACAGTATTTCTCAGGGTGAAAAACGTCCTTGTCTTTAATGCTCTGTGACATTTTTTCCAGGTTGGGAAAGTGTGTTAGCCTCCCGTTTTTAAGATGTGTGATCCAAACACCAAGCTTAGACTTAAAAGCATTCACTGCGCTGATCATGTGTGGCAGGTGTCGGTCTTTTCCCTGGAGCTCGTTATTGAGTGTATTCAGCTTTGCGGTCAAGTCTGTCAGAAACCCCAGGTCACACAGCCACGCATCATCTGACAGTTCCTTGTGCTCCTCGTTTCTTGCAGATAGAAATGTCTTTATCTCAGGCAGTAAGTCAACAAACCGCTGGAGCACTTTCCCGCGGCTCAACCACCGCACATCAGCATGAAGTAGTAGGTCTCCATACGCGGCATCGAGCTCATCCAGTAACGCCTTGAATAAGCGACGCTGAAGTGCTTTTGCTCGTATCGAGTTTATCAGTTTGACCACCAATGACATTACGTGTGAAAAATCTACGACTTTCCCTGCTAAGGCCTGCTGATGAATGACACAATGATAATTCTTGAACTCGGGAAAATCAGGGTCATTACGGCACAGTGCTATAAAACCCAGGCGCACGCCACGCATCGCCGGTGCTCCGTCGGTGGTAATTGCTACCAGTTTATGAATGGGGATATCATTTTCGCTTACATATTTTTTAAACTCAGTGTAAATATCCTCACCTCGCGTTCTCTCCTTTAAGTGCAAAAGAGTGAGGAAGTCCTCTTTTGTTGTAGAATCCTGGAAAGCCATTCTGACAAAAACAACAAGCTGAGCTGTGTCCACTGCATCCAGAGATTCGTCGAACTGCAGTGAAAAATATTCACAGAGTGACAAGTCCTTTAACACCTGTCGATCCACGTCCTCTGACAGTGACTCGACCCTCCTTGCCACTGATGCAGGGCCGAGAGGCACAGCACGGAGTGAGGCTTTTATGTCGTCTTTGTTTTTGAAATCCTTGAAAATAGTCTCTGCAGTAATGGCCATGGCTTCCTTGAATAATTCGCCATCCGTAAAAGGCTTTTTGTTTTTAGCCAGAAAGTGACTTACACGAAACGATGCTTCAGTAGCAGCCTTATTTTGATCAGCAGATTTTGTAAAAAGTGATTGCTGGGCCTTCAACTCAGATCTCAGCTCGTCAACTTTCCGTGCACGAATCGCGCTCTTTTGCGGGTAGCGGTCTTTAAATTTCGGGTGGTTGGTATTGTGATGCCGCTCCAGATTCCCTCTTTTACATAATGCTTGTTTTTGGTGGCACAACATACATACACACTTCTCTTTTACCAAGGTAAACAGAAATTCCTGTTCCCATTCTGGATGAAAATTGTATGTTTTTGCCTTCTTTCGTGGAGCCTCCGCCATTCTAGTTTATAGTATGTTACCTTGCGCGGGCTATCACCATGGAGATCCATATTGACGTTTGCGACAGTTAATTTACGGGTGCTCTTCTTTTATCTGATTGGTCACTTCATTGAAAATAAAGCAGTTGGGTTAAGAAATACAGATGCTTGCAAAACTGAAAACGTTTTTATTTTCGGGAGCTACCGGGACAGTGATAAAGATCTACCAGTCGATCGCGATCGACGGGTTGGCGACCACTGGTTTAAGTGTATAGTGCATTCACCTGGGAACTGCCCGATCCCTTGAAAAATGTCTTGGAACTCTTGCATGATGTCGCAGAGTTTGCTTATGTCTGTGTTGAATGAAAAGATGAGCTTTATTAGTCTCATGTCCAGACATGCTCGCAAACCTAGCACAGGAGGTGTGCATGTGTTCACAATGTATAATTCTAGAAAAGTCGCTGGGTCTTTGTATCTACAGTTGAGCTGACATGTCCCTTTAACATCAAGTGGCTCCCCACCATAGCCTGTAAGACGGCACATTGTGGGTTTTAGTTCTGTAGTGCCAAAAAGTAGTGATTTTTAAATCTGCTGGCTAGAATTATATTCACTTGGGCACCAGTATCCAACTTGAAGCTGACTTTTTTTGCTTGCATTCCTAATTCAAGTTCTGCAAAGGCCTGTTTACATTCTGTGCTTTTGTGTTGATTACATCAATAAACAGTTCACCAACAGTTGTGGTGTTTTCCACCACATGAACATTTCTACATGTAACAGGTTGCCTTGACTTACATACCTTTGTGAAGTGAATGAGTTTATTACACAGTTTGCACCGACGGCCTTCCGCAGGTCAAGAGTCTCTTTGCCTGTGCTGCTGTGCACATCTAGTACAGGACCTGTCTGTGTCGGTTGCTTTATTTGTTTCCTTTGCTGTTACACCATATTTTTGTCAAGCCGTTGCTGCTTTTTTGCTGAACACTGCATGAGCTGTATGGCTCTGTGTTGGCGCTGCATGTAAATTTATCATTATGAGCTGATCTTGCGCTGCTTCATGTGACCGTGCTATATCAATGGCTTTGTCGAGTGTTAGATCAGAGCCCTGATTTAATATTTCTCTCTGACTTTTGGAGAATTGGTGGTGAAGACAATTCAATCTTGTACCATTTCACAAGCAGCTTATAAAACTTGTATCTGGCGAAGATCGGGTTTGCTTTTGGCATTACATACTCCTCAAACTCATAGTAAGGCTGTAGTTTTTTGGATTCGTCGGCCGATAATGTCCATGTATTGTAAACATCTCGCCCTTTTTCATCTACCCAAAGAAGTAAATAGCTGCAGTAAAAAGTCTCCTCGGACTTGTCGCCCAGCAGCCCGGAGAACATGAACTGGACGTGCTGGCAAAACCTCCGCCAAGCATCCGTCAAGTTTACTGAGTCCCAATCCATCCTAGGCGTAGGAACCCCCGACGAATCCATCGTGCCAAAGTAAGCTAAGTTCTGACACCATGTATTGTTCTTGTATAGTCACTCTAAATAGTGTCGCATCAAGAAAAGACTCCAAGATCACATATATGCTTCTGGCTTGTATCGTTTACTTCGAACCACTGCCTGGGCCAACAGCCAATCAACGTTCAACATTCAAATCAGCATATACACAGGCTAATAATATTACAACCCGGGTTCGAGACCCGCTCAGAATGGGTGCGAGTAGGACCTGGGTGGAGGGGTTACACCCGGAATTTGTACTGTAGGAATGGTCATTTAATGAAACTCAAATGTAAATATTCTAACATTTTGAGGTACTCGATTTTTGACTTTCATGAGCTGTACACTGTAATCATCAAAATAAAAAATAAAAAAACTTTTTTAATGTTTTACTTTACATGTAATGAATCTAGAATTGATGAAAGTTTAATTTTTTAAAAATGTACTTCTTCACAATATTCTATTTTTTTGAGCTGCATCTGTGTATATATATATATATATATATAGAGAGAGAGAGAGAGAGAGAGAGAGAGAGAGAGAACACAAGTTATAATCAACACGTGTTACACAAACACTCTCTAATTGTGCTAGTAACTGCCAATCCTGGGATGTGAAGTTTTTTTTTTTTTATTCACCTTTCCAGTTACAAGCATTTGGACTTGCACTTGGATTGTATATACACTGTTGGACACTTGCATTTGCATAACCAGCTTATATCCAGCTCAAGACCTGCTTAAAATACCTAACTTTTTTTCCACAGACATGGTATGGTATTATGGACTGTATGATTTTAACAGCCTGAGGTTTCCTAGTTTTATGTTGTTGTTTTCTTACTACTACTAGTACTACTAGTACATCTTTAAAAATAACAAACATTGTTTTTAAGCAATACTCACACAATTAGTCTTACATGTTTTATTTTTAGCAGTGAACCTCCGTTAAGCAGCGCTTTGTTTGCCACAAAAATGTAAGGGTTTGTTTAATTTTTATTTGATTAAAAGATCAATTAAATTGATGTTTTATTGCATCATTGCATCGCCACAATAATTAGAGTACATAACACAGAATTCTTTATAAAAACATCATAATATTGTTTGAAAAAGTTCATGATTACAATTTTATTAATGTTCATTTTAATTAACATTTTATTAATTTTATTATTTTATTCCTGTTATAAGTTTCATTATTTCAGTTAATTACATATGCTTTTTTGTTAATAAAATTTAGTTGCAGAAAGTTTAAAAAGGATTTGGGGAAAAAAAGAAAATGGAAAAACTTTGGGGAAAAATAAAACATATTTCACAGGGCCAATCAGAGGACTTTCCTCATACATTTGTAACAATATAGTCTATATATTTTTACACATTTCTTGTTCTTACTAATTCGAGTTCTCTCAAAATTGTTATATTTTACAGTTTGTCAAATGATGTCAGATTTTGTAGGCTTTGCATTCATGTCTACATACATATGGAGAGGACTGCACAAGATGGCGGAGTGAGTAGTCATATGTTTTGGAGCTGAGAAGCAAAGTGGGGATTACTCGCTTCAAAAAAGGTTTAATTTTGTGAAGTTGCAAACATCATTTGTTCTACAGTAGCAACAACTGATTCTAGCATTTATAACAAGTTATAGCTGTTGAAGAAAAAGAAAACAGAAACAGTGTAAAGAACTGCGGCCGTGTGTAAATGTAACAAAAACGCTACAATGCAAGACTTTGCAGAAATGGAGATTGAGCTTGCTGCAAAGGAGAAAAGGCAAATACAGGAAGTTCACTCGTATGCTTGCAGATTAAAAGACGGAGGTGATTGTGCTTCTGACCCAAGCACCCCAACTAAACATTCCCAAAAGAAAACTATAAGACTAATGAAGGGATTGAACCGTCTTTACGCAAACTGCAAGAAAACATCATTCGGATCTTGACTGCGAAAATCAATGAGAGATCTGACCAAAGGGACATGGCAGTGAAGCAAAATACTCTTCAAATTGAAGGTATCAAGAAATCACTTGATAGCTGCCATCAGGATGTAGTAGAACTGAAAAAGGAAAATGCGTGCCTCAAAGTCCAGTGCACTGAATTTCAGGGAAAGATTGCAGAAATGGAGCAAAAGATAAACAATGCAGAAAGGTACAACAGATGCTGGAATTTGCGCCTATACAGGATACATGAGAAATCTGATGAAAATATCAAAGTGACCGTGAAAGACATCTGCAGAGAAGTTTTTACAGGCACAACACACTGCTGTAAATGATGCTATAGACATTGTACACAAGATCGGCAGGCCGAAGGATGCAAAGAACAGTAACGACCTGTGATTATCAGATTTCTTTCAAGGTCTGCAAGGGACTTGGTGTGGAAGTTCTCAAAAACAAACAATCTTCTATCTAACAAGCATCCCCTTCAAGGAAGGCTTAACTGCAGCCGATAAGGAAGCACGCAAGAAATTATGGCCACTGGTGGAGAAGGCACGGAAAGAAGGAAAATGAGCGCATTTTGTTGGTAACAAGGCTTACATTGACAGCAAAGAAGTCTGTATATCCTAGTGGTAGATGGTAATATCTATTCAGTTAACTGTCAATGTACTGATGAGGTAGAAATGTATCTTATGTTGCACCTACAAACCAGTTAAGGTTTCAATATTGTATAACGTTACCGGTGAAAGGAGTCATATGTTAATTGATATTGTTGTTGCAATATATGGCTTGTTAAAATAAGAAATGGTATTTTTGCAAAGACAAGTAGAAATGAGTGACCCCACTTGTTTGAATGTTAAACACTAACAAAAAAGGGGATGGTTTGAAGTTTATGTTATGTCTGCTTCAATTTTTTCAATAAATGCCAGAGTTTTACGTAATCTTTTGAAAAGGACATCTTTATTTTTGTATAGTAAAGGGAAAGGTACAGATTTTTACTTTGTGCAGGAAACACATTCAGGTAATGGAGACGAAAAAATTTGGAGAAGTCAGTGGGGAAACGATATTTGGTTTGCCCATGGCAGCAAAAGATCAGCAGGGGTCGCAAATTGATGGGCCGTGTTAGTCATAAGAGAGATAATTCTGTAAGACTGGTAATACTGGAAATAAGTATTGATCAATCACATTACATTTTGGTGAATTCATATGCTACCAACAACAAGCAACAAAATGATTTTTTTTTTTTTTTTTTGGAGAGATTGAATTAAAATTGACACAAATCAAGAACAAATTCCCTGATGCTAAAATAATATGGGGAGGGGACTTTAACTGTGTACATGACTTATTAGATAGATGGCCACCAAAAGATGATGGTATGAGTGAAATAAAAAATGTATGCCTTCGTTTAAGACTAACAGTGTCATGACAACGGTTACAAACAGATATTTGGCGTCACAAGAATCCAAACCAAATTATGTATACCTGGAGTAACAAAGATCAGTCTAAACAGTCACGTATTGAATATTTTTTAATTTCAGATACACTAGAGGAGTATGTTCAGTCTGTTTCTATAGAGCCTTCCATCTTAACAGATCATAAAGGAATAGCAATTGACATGAACAAGTATGGCTTAAGTAAATATAAGGCAAATAGAGGATACTGGAAGCTCAGTAAGACATTATTAGAAAATGAAACATTCAAAATGAAGGCAATAGAAATGATTGACATGTATTGGACTCAAGCGAAAATAATAACTTTGGAAAATATTGGGAGCTCACTAAATTTTAAGTAAGGAGTCTAGCCATTTCAATGGGGAAAATGCTTGCTTTTGCTGAACGACAGAAAGAATGTAGAATTGCAAAAGAAATTATGGATCTGTCTAGTAAAAAAAAAAAAAACACAAGACATCCCAAGAATTATTAAATTTGTAATCATTACAAATAGAATTGGATACTATTCATGAATAGAAAACAAGAGGTGCTTTTAAAGAGGTGCTGAATTTGGTTGTGTAACTCCACGCCAGCAGAGGGAGCCCTCTCCTGAGTACTGACTTTTCATGCTCCCCTTGAACTCACTTCCTGTTTGGCGGCCATATAAGCTTGGCCGCCGCGTGGCATGGCTGCGAAGAATTGCCAGCTAACTACTGAGCGTTTTCTGAATATCCTGATTGCTTGCCTGTATATGATCCATTGTTTCTTTGATTATTGCCTTTTTGTCTAGCCCTATTTGCTTGTTGCCTGGATTGGACTGATATATGTTTTCTGACTATTTTTGCCTGGATTTACGACCTCTGATTTTTGCCTAGCCCTTCTGTTGTGTTGCACGATTGGACTGATCTTTTGTTTTCAACCTTCTGTCTGTTTACATGACTCTGAATATGTATCACGATTCCGCTAACATCTTTAATAAACATCTGCATATGGATTCACTTTCGGCTTCCGCCTCAGCTCCCTCACAGGTTGGAACAGGGGGAAAAGAATACCAAGTATTTTTTTTAACCTGGAAAAGAGAAATGGAGAAATGTCTTCAATAAATAAATAATTAATAAATAATATAGTGTCGGAAGATCAGAAGGTGATATCCCAATAGGTCACTCAATTTTATAAACATCTTTACTCTAATTCAGTCAATTCTGATCTGGATAAATTTCTGAAGGGTTTGGGGAAAGCCAAAAGTATCAGTAAAGATTTCAAATTATGTAATGAAAAGATAAAACTGGAGGAAATTAAAGATTGTATTGGGTATTTGAAAGATAATCGGTCTCCAGGTAACGACTGACTTCTCAGTGAATTTTATGATGTCTTCAGGGAAATTATCTCCTGTTTTGCTTGCAGGCTATATAAAGAATCTATAGATAAAGGTGAGTTGCCAGACTCATTAAAGCAAGGGGTTATTACTTTAATTCCAAAACCACAAAAAGATATTCTTTAGACAATTGGAGGCCTATTAGTCTTTTAAATAATGATGCCAAAGTTTTTGCACATATATTTGCTAGAAGACTGAAACATGGATTAGATGACATTGATGAACAGTCTGCATTTATTCAAGGACGACATATTAGTAACAATATTAGATAGATTTTAGACATGGTGGTGTAACAGGAAGTCAGACTCGGAACACAGAGATGTATAATCAAACAAACAAGGTTTATTAATAGACGTACTTGTAAATGTAACTGTAAGGTAAGTGTTGAGATCGTAAAGTCTTTGACAGAAGTAATGCACAATACTGACCTGAGATATTTTGATTTCCAGGTGGGTCGTTTGAGCAGGTGTCTTTGACAGAGTTCCAGGAGCTGGTGAAGGTAAGTAGTCCAGGTAACAAAACACACACACACACACACACACACACAAACAGGATCACACAAGGGAAATGAGCACGACATCCGACATACATGGAGCAAGTTAAGTAGAGCTAACAGTAAGAGTCCTTTCCCAGCTGGGAGACCAGACAAATTGGCAGTGTGTGTGTGTGTGTGTGTGGCTTAAATAGTCCAGGTGTGATTGGCTGATGTGAAACAGGTGTGTGCTAAAAGTCAGGTTACTGAGATTGTTGATAGAGGGTGGAGCCTGGTGTGTCCGTGACAGAACCCCCCTCTCCACGACTCGCGACCCCTACTCCTTGGGCCTGGGTCCTGAAGACGAGAGGTGTGAAACTCGCTCAGTAGGTTGGGGTCAAGGATGTCATCTCAAGGTACCCACGATCTTTCTTCAGGACCATAGCCTTCCCAGTCCACCAGATACTCCAATCTGCCACCACGTCGTCGGGATCTCAGGATTTCGTTTACCGAGTATGCTGTCCCATCTTCAAGGATGATCGGGAAAGGAGGATCGTCAACGGTGACAGAGTTTCAAGAGTGACACGTGAAAAACAGGGTGAATTCTGTAATGAGATGTTAATTTGAGCTCGTACGTAACTTCATTTATTCTGTGTAGGGAAAGGGAAAGAAAGGGAACAATGTATCTGGGACTCAGCTTCTTGCAGGGGAGACGAAGGCGGATGTCCCAGGTGGAGAGCCATACCTCTTGGCCAGGGAGGTATGTTGGAGTGGCGGCTCTCCGGACGTCAGCATGGTGTTGAAATCGCCGTACTGCCCTCTGCAGGTGTTGATGTGCCGAGTCCCAGACCCTCTCACTCTCCTGGAACCAGTGGTCGACAGATGGTACGTAGGGAGGTTCCCCCTGACCAGGGGAACAATGGAGGCTGGTAGCCTAGTATGCACTGGAAGGGGGTCAGGTTGGTGGAAGGTTGATGCAGGGAGTTCTGTGCATATTCGGCCCACGGCAGATACCGGTTCCAGGAGTTCTGGTTGCTATGGCAGAAGGTACAAGGTATCGACCTATCTCCTGGATCTTTCTCTCCATCTGGCCGTTACTTTGAAGGTGACATCCAGAAGATAGGTTGATGGTCACACTTAGGAGAGAAAAAAGGCTTTTCAGACATGAGAAATGAACTGAGGACCTCTATCTTCTGGGATGCCGTAGTTACAGAAGACATGGGTGAACAGTGCCTCTGCAGTTTCCATTGCCGTAGGAAGTCCTTTCAATGGAATCAGTTTACAAGCCTTAGAGAATCTATCCACAGTTATCAGGATGCAGGTGCATTTGTCCAGCCAGTGTCTCCATTCCTCAAGGACGAGCTTGATGGCGAGTAGTTCTCTATTCCCAATGTCATAATTTTGCTACGCGAGAATAGCTTCCGTGAAAAGAAGGCACATGGATGGAGTCGAGGTGGATTCCCCTGCTGCTGTGACAGGACGGCTCCCACGCCAGATGTTGAAGCATCAACTTTTATAATGAATAGTTTGTGAGGATCAGGATGGGTGAGAAGAGGAGGCATCGTGAACAGTTCCTGCAACTTCTTCATGGTAATGGTGGCTTCTGGGATCCAGGACAGAGACTTGGGTTTACCTTTTAACAGACTGGTCAGTGGAGCTGTGAAGGAACGTTAGTTGAATCAAAACCATCTGTAGAAGTTGGAGAAACCGAGGAATCTATGGAGTTCTTTGATTGTCGATAATACATGTATTGGAACATTTTAAATTGAATACTGACTACTCCTGTGAATTCTGTAGTAATGAAAAAGAAACAATTTTCATTTTTTTTTCATTGCATTTATACAAAGATATTTTGGGTAGATGTTGAGAATTTTATTACAAGGAAACTTAATACAGCTATAATAAATTGGGTGGGTCTGATATTATGATATATGTTAATGATTATGCGATTGAGAAGGATAAAGTGTATATTATTCAATTATTTGCTGTAATGGGGAAATTTAATGTACACAAAATGAAGTGGTCTCGTGGTAAGCCAAATTTCTTTCATTTTATCAACGAATTTCAACAATACTGCAATATGGTACACCAATGTAAAATGAAAAAAGCTCTAAGGACTTCTAACATTATCTGCAAAGTTGAAATAGACAAGTGAACTACTGTCTTTATTTATTATTATTATTATTATTATTATTATTTTGTATTTCTCTGGCCTACTATTTTACTTGTAATCTTGTATACTGATGGCACTTGTGTGCATTGTTGTATTTCTCTTATAGTTACAGTGCACAGCATAAATGAGTACACCCCTTCTGAATAAATATAAAAGATGTGTTTTCTAATGAACACTAATATAATTCATGGAAAGATGGCAAAACTGAAATGTATTAAACATATACTTCATAAAAACAACAAAATATATGCCAATATTTTCTGTAAAATAAGTAAATTAGCCAATTTAGTTTAAATGAAGGATTGCAGAAATGAGTACACCCTAGATTTAATTATGCAAATGTTCTATATTCTAGCACTTGGTATGTCCTCCAGAACTTTAAGTATACTGCTCTGACCCTTCTTGGCACTGAGTGTACAAGTCTTCATTGTCATGATAAAAAAATGCCCAATAATGCAGGGAATGAGGAGAGAGTAGCATCTTCAGTTTCATTTTTTTGTATTACATTACATAGTGGTGTATGAATTGATGACAATGTTGACAAATCACAACACTCTCACACCTTCAGCACTCATTCATCCCTATAGAAGAGCTTTACTACCACTGAACATCACTGTGGGAACCAGACACTTCTCACTGTACTCCTCCTCTAACAACACCAGAACATTTTGGATGCTTTTGGATTTGAAATGATTGACTTGGTCTCTTGAGGCCAGAGTATGGATTCCCAGAAGTCTATATTTTGTAAATATGATCGTTGGAAGAGGTTAAATCAGTTTATTGTGCTCTTTTCTAGCAAAAATTCACTCATCACTAACTGAAAACTTAAAGTGACCTGATTATTTCAGGAGCCTTGTCACAAGTCTGTTCTTAAATGTTGGTGCTACTTCTGCTGTATTTTCACACTTAAAACAATAATTTGGTATTCCTCTTGTACCACTAGCCTTTTTTATACTAAGAAATAAATCATCTGGCAGTTCTCTCTCAAGTGGTTCCAATGCTGACAGCATTAAGTCTGAGTATGATTAGGTAGGCTATAAAACACTTTTAACTTTCAGGAAATTCAAAGTCAAAAGTCAAAGTCTGCTTTATTGTCAATTCTGCTATATATACAGTACATACATACAGAGAATTGAAATTGCGTTACTCTCAAACCCTAGATACATACAGGTAACATTAACAATAACAAGAAGTAAAATACAATTACGTACAAAAATAAATAATATATAAAAATACACATTTCCAGTAAGAGTCAAGTAACAAAATAAAGTGGCATTAATTATAAAGATGTATGAAAGATAAAGTGACTTATGAAGATAAAGATAAAGTGACAATGGCAGATAACAGTGCAATCCAGACAAATAGTGCAATTAATGTGTAGTGCAAGAGCTTAATAGTCTGTGTATGTAGAGACCAGTGCTCAGAGAGTCAGACGTGTTATGAGGTAGATGGATGAGGTAGTGAATCATGGGGGGGTGTGGGGTGATGTCTCAGAGGTCAGATACATGGGGCAGAAAGAGGAGAGAGGGGGGCGGGGGCCAGAGTCGGAGGGAGTTCAGCGTCCTGACAGCCTGATGGATGAAGCTGTCTTTCAATCTGCTGGTCCTGGCCTGAAGACTGCGCAGTCTCCTCCCTGATGGCAGCAGACTGAAGAGGCTGTGTGACGGGTGGGTGGGGTCACCAGCCATGGTGAGGGCTTTTCGGGTGAGACGGGTGTTGTAAATGTCCTGGAGGGAGGGGAGAGAGACACCAACGATCTTCTCAGCTGCTCTCACTATGCGCTGAAGTTTCATCCGGCAGGATGCACTGCAAGTGCCATACCACACAGTGATGCAGCTGGTCAGGATGCTCTCGATGGTGCCTCTGTAGAAGGTGCACATGATGGGGGCTGGGGCTCTGGCTCTTCTCAGTTTGCGAAGAAAGTAGAGTCGCTGCTGTGCTTTCATGGTCAGTGCTGTGGTGTTGGCTGTCCAGGAGAGGTCTTCTGTGATGTGCACACCCAGGAACTTAGTGCTACTCACTCTTTCCACGGTCGCACCGTTGATGGTCAGAGCAGCATGCTGAGTGTGCACTCTCCTGAAGTCAACAACAATCTCCTTCGTCTTCTCTACATTCAGAGAGAGATTGTTGTCACCGCACCATCCGGCCAGGCGGCTCACTTCACTTCTGTAGTTTGTCTCATCACGGTTGCTAATGAGACCAACCACATTCGTGTCATCCGCAAACTTGATGAAGAGGTTGCTGTTGTGTGTCGGTGTGCAGTCATGGGTCAGCAGAGTGAAGAGGAGGGGGCTAAGCACACATCCTTGAGGGGCCCCAGTGTTCAGAATGATGGTGCTGGATGTGTTGCTGCCGACCCGTACTGCCTGAGGTCTCCCGGTCAGGAAGTCCAACAGCCAGTTGCACAGCGATGTGTTGAGTCCCAGCTGAGACAGTTTATGAGTGAGCTGTTGAGGGATGAAATTACCTGTTCGGTTCAATATGGTGATCAAAAAGCCGTAAACCTACACTTTTTTGTTTGTTTGTTTTGTTTTTTAAGTTTTATTTAGTAACTTTCAGGAGGGTGTTCTCAATTTTGCAACACAACATTTTAATCACTTTGATAAGAAAATCTTATTTTACAGAATAATTTTGACATTCGTCTTTGGTAATTGATCAAGCAGGCTTGTTGGAACATTATATCTCCAAAGAACCCTAACATGTCTTCTAAGTAAAGAGTAATTGCTGAATTTGTTAAATTTCAGAGGGGGTGTTCTCATTTATGCTGTGCACTGTATGTATGTTCATATGCACAAAAAAAGTCTACATACATATGCTGTTTATCATCCAGTCCACCTGTGTCGCTATTCGTTTCCGGTGATACATCGCGTGGCGGCTTTGCTACCGCCTCCTTCAGTGCGTCACGCCCCTCTCGTGGACAAAATGGACGAAACATTCCCCGTTTGTTTGTCTGAGTGCATTACACCTTAATAATCTTTAATAAGTTTGCTAATATAAATCAGAGCGTGCATGTCAACGTAGACATTACGCAGTGCTGAGTGAGCCTGCGTTGAAGGGTGAGTTTCATTATAAACCATTGCTATACAAGAGTTCATAGTGTGGGTGAGCGAAGGGTATTGTACTTGCATACATTTGTTTATTCATACACACACTTTCTCTCTGTTGTGTGTGTTTGTCTCTTGTAAAACAAAATTAAAGTCTAATTATATTTTAGTGTTCTAAATAAAAGCTGTTTTTGAAAGTAAAGATGTAGTTGGAAAGCAATTCATGATGCTGTAGTCTTTTTAGCATTAGATAAATGTGAAATGCATTTTTTGTGACACAATTACGATCATTTATTTATCAGCTGATGGTTGTGATAGGCAAATGCTGCCAAATATGCTTTTGGCAGACAGACTTGCGCTGGTATTAAATCCAGAAAGATCAGCAAATGTAATTTGGTTCACCAAGTTCTGGTTATCTCTCACCCTTTCTTAAACGTTTGCTTAATTATGCTATGGCTTTTTCTGTCAAATAACAACGTAGTGCTTCAGCTCCCTTTAATACTGTTTAATTACATTCCACGGATTTCCCACAAGTTCAGTGCAGCACATACGACCCCATGTGGTCCTAAATTAAGCTTTAATTGGTGCTGAAAATTATTAAAACGGTCTTTTATTCCAATTTCGATTCAAAATATTGGTTCATTCTGTTGTTCTGTGGCTTTCTTCCCAAGAGATAACCAGTAAAAAACAGAATAAAAGACTGGTTAAAAACTAAATAATAAGTTGTGGTGGGAAATGTGTTGGAATGCTATTTTGATGAAGCCTTGATTTTATATATTTATTTATATATATATATATATATATATATATATATATATATATATATATTTATTTATATATATATATATATATATATATATTAATTTTTTTGTTCAGATTCCTTTAAAGAATATTTTGTCGAAATGTACTGCTTCAAAATGCCGTAAGGCAATGTTTGTATTTAGTAAGTACACTAATAAGTGATTTTAAAATGTGTCAACAGGATTTTTTTTAAATCAAATATTAAAATGAAAAATTTAAAATAATGATTGTTATATTAATGTGGCTTGTTAGTCAGTTGTTGTTCTTTGTTACTCTTGTATGTTACTACTATTTATTCTTTTTTAAAATACATGAATCTTGCTAGGAAAATAGCCATATGGCATTAAAATAAACATATATAAACTATTATAATATATTGTTCAAGTTTATCTGAGTTTGTCGGAGTCAAGTCTATACATTTCTGTAAGTGTGTGGACATTTACAGATAAAGATACAATAAGAACACAGAACTAACTTCTCAGTCCAGCTTGATGGATGATGCTGTAAGGAATGTAAGCTGGTGCACTCTGACCAAAGAGAAACCGCTAGATCAGTGGTGATGCAATTTAAAGTTGAGATTTCATTTAGACTCTTTTATGTTTAGCTGTAGTAGAAATGAGTCATGTGCAATGAAAGTTAACTGTGAAGATAATGTAGTATTTCATCTTTTCTGTACCCCCTTGAGTCAGATGGATGTGGAAGGCTCCAGCACTACAGCGACGGCCAAAACCTGGGGCTTCCGGCGGAGCACCATCGCTAGGCGGGAGTTCTTGGAAGCCGTCGGCTCAGTGGACAGCATCCCTCCGGTCCAGCGCCGCAGAGGTCGCCCGCCAAAGGGTCGAGGCCGGGGTCGTGGTCGTGGCCGTGGCCGAGGCAAACGGGCTGATGAGAGCGGTGTGATCTCTGTAGCCTGTAAACAAGGTAGAGGGGGTCGAGGACATGTGCTGTCACCTGCTCTCGCATCCGTGGATGATGAATCGAGCAGGGAAATCGTAACTTCGGCGGATGCAGAACGTCTGCGTCTTGTCGCCGCGGAGCTGAGATCAGGCGAGGAAAGCGTCAGCGAAGGAGTCGCTTCGGATCGAGCTGAGGATAGCGACGATCTCAATCTCCAAGAGATTCGTAAGCGGGCTGTGGCTCGACGGCTGCAAGAACTCAAGCATGAAGATGACGTTGTTGCGAAAAGTACAGAAGATATCGATGTAGGGATGAGATTACTGGTGAAACAGGAAGTGAACAAGTTCGATGACACTGATGTCACGTCAAAAGAAGGAATGGTGTGTTCGCGTGGGAATTCTGTTGCTGCAGCAGAAGCGAGGAAAGCCACCGGAGGTAGAAGAGCTAAAAGAGCAATCAAAGACTATGAGTTTGGACAGGAAGAGCATCAGGATGCAGAACAGGAGGAATTCTCTGAAAATAGTGAGGAAGACACTGAAAGGAAGAATTGTGATGCTGTCTGTTGCACATGTCAGCAAGGACACAGTAACAGGTGAGCATCATGGGCCTGATGAAACAGGTCTTGATTATTTCATTCGAGTTGATTTTGCAATATGATCGGTAACTGTTATTTAGGAATAGAGATGTTCCGATACCCTTTTTTCCTTCCCGATACCGATTCCTGGTTATGTATCTGCATATACAGCTATAGATAATACTAGCCCTGTATTAGAATTATTTTATGGTGTGCTTCAGACTTATCCGTCTATCTATACAGTCTACAATTTTTGTTTTATTATCTGTCATGCATTTGGCAGTAATATTTATTTTTTTATATTTAGCATTACTACTTCTCGTTTTCTGACGTACAGCGCTGTTTATAACAAGAGAATTCTTGGCAGACTTTGAAAGATTCTCACTAGATCTCGCAGCAACCTTTTTCATTGTGCGGTGGAGTCAAACGCTTCTCATTGGATCTTGCAGCAGTAACGGTGTCGCGAAATCCACTTGAGCTGATAAACGGTCAGCGCTGCGCAGCTCAAACTTAGCACGGTTTAGTGTCACTTTTGTTTCGTTTGTCATTTGATTCTTCTCATATGCAACAGAAATAGCAGCGCTTATGAACTGAACAATGCGGTGGTCGCGCCAGTGCGACCGCTCACAAAAATGAGTCGCACCGGCATAAAAAAAATGGTCAGAATTCATATTTAAATAGTCATTTTGTGGCTTAAGATTTACAAATATTAGTCCATATCACGATTTGATTTAAGTGTAATGACCTACTTTTGATTAATTCCGCCAAACTTTATGACAGGATTTCGCAATTCCGTCCGTGTTTTTCGCATCGTGGAAACCATATGAGATGTCACGGTTATACTGGCTGGTTGGTCCAGTCTGAAATACTGCCAAAGAGCGAACATATTGCTAGCACGTTTGTATTTCTTATTCGCTGCTCTAAACAGTGGTTGCTTGTGGCAACACAGCACAACTTCCTGTGTTTGCATTCTGAGCAGCGAAGAATTCACTTCTGATTTGCAGCATTAAGCAAAGCTAGCGAGCATAACTAGGTCTTATTTAAGAAAATGGTATTGGATTGGTACGTGGGTTCTAATACTCGCCGATACCGATGCTAGAATTTTTTGTGGTAAGGGTGGCATTTCCAATACTAGTACTCAGGAAGGAACTAATTTTGTGTTTTTATGCCAGTCTGTGTTGTGATATGTGCGACATAAAAGCAGCGCAGGTTTTAGTTACCCGGATGCGAGCTTCAATATACAGCACTACTGTAGACAATGGACAAATTGATCTAATCTGACCTAATCAGGTGAAATTTGGCAGCTTCATCTGAAGGCCAACTAGGGCTGCTCGATTAATTGAAGTGAAATCGCAGTCGCGATTAATCAAGAGCTGATTGTCATGCATATCTTTCAGCAAAGCACGGTTCTGTGATCAGTAAATCTTCATCCGAATGCCAGAGGGCGCTCTCTCATTCTCACGCGGAAACTCAAAATATGCCAGAAGAAGAAACGCGCATCTTTGCTATCACTGCAGCTGAATAAACAAGATTTAACTGCTATCATTGATTAATGTGACTAATAAAATAAATAAGCATGTCTCCACAGAGCCGTAGTGCACTGAGAAGCAACGCAAACAGCTGTCATAATTTTAAACGATTTCTTTCGATTTCATAATCGCTCGATTAAATCATTTGCGATAATGAATGCGATTAAGCATAGCTTTTTTGTGAAGTACGGCTCTGTGTAGAACACGCTGCTTCATCTGAATACAGGTGCTGGAGATTTACTGATTACGCAACTGGCTTTACTGACAAAATGCGCATGACAATCGCCTTCGATTAATCGAGCAGCCCTAAGCCCAACTCACATAAATACCAAAACAGTATTCCTCTGAAAGTATAACTGAAGTCCAGTAAATACATCAAACATAGTACTTTTGGAAATTTAAGACAAGATTTATTTGTATTTATTTGTTTATTTATTTATTTTTTTCTGCTTCCAACGTTTCCCAACACTTGTGTGTCAGCCCTGCCCCAGAGTGGTAATGAGCAGAACATATGAAAGGTTAGGTGTTTATGCCAGGGATTTGAATTAGTTCAAGGAACGAAAACAGAAAGAGAAATGAACATAATTTTGACAGGAATGTAACCAGAAACAGAAACTTCAAATGTAATTTGCAGTCAACCAATCACAAATTCAAGTAGTACAGCCTATGCAAATCTGACGTTGACGCGTCCAACTTAAGTGAAATGCTCAGCCGTAAATTCAGTGCAATGGAAATGCAGTTTTTCAGTGGATATGTCACTAACCATTAAGCATTAGGCCTATATTAGGTGAAAATGAATGGCAGGTAATATGCGGCTTGCTGTTTGTTTTGAAACAAATGAAAATTGCAGGATAGTGTAGAACAGTTGGTCACCACACTCTGTCCTGGAGGGCTGGTGTGTTGAGGCAAGTTGGAGCTAAACTCTGCAGGACACTGGCCCTCAAGAATCAAGTTTGGCGACCCCTGGTGTAGAACATGGATTCACACAAAGGTCACATCAAGCACCTGCAGTACTTCTGAAAATGAAATAAAACTATATAAATAAAGCTGAATATATAGGCCTATACACGAAATGTATTTCACTTAAATCATTTACAGATTAACAAAACAAAAGAGAAAATTGTGCTGAGGTCCGGTACATTGCAACGCACTTCGAAGTTCACATAAAGGAAAATGAGACGGCAGGAATTAAGCAGCATTCTGCTTGTTTTCTCTGTTTTGCAAAAGCTTTTACAATTTTGACTGATTTTTTTGCTTTTATCTGTATGACCATAAATTAGGGATTAACAGTTTCTTGGAAAGGAAACCAATGGAGCCTCAATTGCGCACAACATATTTTGCTAACTTGACATTGCAGCCTGTTCATAAAAATAAATATCAAATTAAAATGGTTAAAGAACAATATAAAAAGTTACACTGCTCAATTTACATAATTCAATCTGTGTCGTTCAGAGTGAGCTTCACCTCACTCTGCTGTGAACTTGTATGTGAAGATGATGTTTTAGGTCGATAATGCGAGTGAAGTACAAAGAGAAATATTTTAGCATCCAGATACATTGCGAATGTGGAAACGTTTAATTTGTGCCGTATGAGAGAGAAAGGTATTCGCTTTAAATTATTTCGTTTTGACGTTTATATAGCCTAAATACTGTTAACTTTAAAGGATTTGTTGTGGAGAGAGGGGAACTAAAATAGCCTATAGATTTGTTTATAATGTTTGTAAACATTTTGCTTAATTTACCAGTATTTTTGCATACATTATTTCTGAATGTAATAATAAAATGTGCTGTATAGCCTACGCAACTTATCTTTTTGAAAATCTTCTTAAAAAAAAAATTTAAAATTAAAGCATTGACAGTTTTTCCTTTTGTTTAATACAATTGGCTAAAATCTTGTGTGTCTGTTTTTGTATTTATTTATTTTTTGAGTAAAGAAAATGCTGTACTAACGGTATTAACCAGAATTTTTTTCTACTGAAACTGTTTTTGGAACAGTAATAATGCAAAAGGAATGCAAGAACAGAAACCTTTTTTGTGTGTGTGTGTGTGTGTGTGTGTGTGTGTGTGTTTAAGCACTGGTTTATGCTCTTACTCTTATGTTCTTGTTTTTTTGTTTTTTTTTTTATACAAAAGTTTCACTTATACTCCACCTTGAAACCCACATTATTATTTTACATACATTCAACTGAGATTCTGCTAGTTGTTTTGTTTCAGTCTATTTCTCACTCAACATCTTATTTGATTTTGGAGTGAACTGTTCTTTTGAATGTGTATGTTAAATGGATAGTTCACCCATTACTCGTTCTAAAAACGTAAGACCTTTGTTCATCTTCACAACGGTTGTGATGTAATTATATAATAGACTGTAGTCTGACGCGATACATGTCTGCTGATACAGTACTGTTTTTAGTTTCGATTCAGTGTTAGTGCTGCACTTGGTTTGAGCTTCATTTGCATTTGGGAACGCAACATTCATTCATTTATAAATCAGTTTTTTTTTTTCTTTACAAAGAAAAGTTTCAGTGTCACCTAATCCTTCAGAAATCATTCTAATATGCTGCTCAAGAAACATTTCTCATTATTATCAATGTTAAAAACAATTTTGCCGCTACCACTCAAACATTTGTATAAGATTTAAAAAAGAGAGAGAAATTAATAATTTGATTCATCATGCATGCAAGTGATGAAAAGTGAGTGAAGACATTTTAAAATAATTTCTATTTAATAAATGCATTAACACATTTAATTAATATATTTGATAAATGCAAAAAATGTTGTTCATTAACTTTATATTTTTATCAAAACATCCTGAAAAATAAAGTGTATCACCATTTCCACACAAAATTATGCAGCAATTGTTTTCAACATTGATGATAATCAGAAATGTTTCTTGAGTCAAATAAATTGATAATTTAAAAATAAATGATGATATCACAAAAAATTGCAAGTCTTACAGTTTTACAAAATGTGCAGCATGTGTCGTCTTCTGCTTGTAAACAAAGCATAGTGCGTCCTGGTTCTACGTCAGAACACTGGCTCCTGCATTTTCTTTGTGCACAAAGTATTCTTGCACCTTCATAATATTATGAATATTCATTTTTGGGTGAACTATCTCTTTAAATCTGTTTATTCATTAGGCTTTTTTGTGAATTGATTGAAATGGTTATGTACATATTTACATTGGTCAGGTTTTTCAGCCCCTACCCAAACTAATGGCTCCATCTGTTAGGTTGATGATCTGCTGTGAGTCCTGCCGAAAGTGGCATCACATCGACTGTGTCGGCGTCACAGAGACTTGTGCTGATCTCCTGCGGAAGAACAGAGAATATGTTTGTCCATCATGCTCTGATAACCGGGACGTCGAAAGCAAGAGCAGGACGACGAACGGTCTCAGTGAAAAACATGAAACTGACTCGACTTGTGTGGTAATTTTTCTTTTTTTTCTGATGATCTGCTTCTGAGTCATTAAGTGTATTAGCAGGTGTATTCTCCAGACCCACTGTAGAGTATATATTAGCCACTTCTACAAAAGAAGCCTGTATTGTTTTCTGTCAAAAACATGTAAGGAAAGTGCATTTCTGATAACAGCAAGTTAAACACTCACCTTTATCAAGCTGTCATTGTGTTTGGCAAGATTTAAAGTTCTAGTTCACACAAAAATGAAAATAAGCATACCTCATGTTGTTTCAAATCTGTATGGTCTACTGCATTGAAATTGAATATTTGTATTAATTAGTGTTAATTTTGTTAGTTATTTTGTAATGTAGCATTTGTCTTGTCAAACGTCCTTGTTGGCTGTCATCATATTTCATCAACCTTATTCTGTTTTAGTCAAGGCTGACAAAGTCTGAGCATTGTGGTCTTAACTTAGTCCAAGAAACTAAGTATTTTAGTCTAGTTTTAAAGCAAATCGAGGGTTATAGGGTTTTTTTTTTTTTTTTTTTTCTTTTGTGGCTTTTTGGTTTCATTATTAAATACTTAAATTATTAAATACTTGATACCAAGCACATACAACTCTTTGCTGTCTAATTCATCCATATTTCCTCATTGCTCCATCTCTATCTGTCAACTGAAAGCTATGTGTGGATTTGTTTACATACAGACATAAATAGGACACCCCATAGGACATAAAAGGCAATGTTCCCTATAATGCATTTAAAAATTACACTATGGACCAGCAAACTTGGTCAACCTGATGCTAACATACTTGGGATTCTAAACTGTGCATGTGTGTGTCTCAGGTGGGGATTGAGCAGCCGGTGGAGGAGAAAATGGAGACAGAGACGAAGGCGGCTTTACCTAAATGCATTGGTCCAGGCTGCAGTAATGACTCTCTGCCTGAGTCAGTGTACTGCGGTCATCAGTGTATTGTCCGGCATGCAGCGGTGGCCATGAAGTCTCTCTCTGAACCCAAAATTGAGATAAAATCTGCTGCTCCACCAGCTGAGCCATCTCTCAAGGTAAATATAATTTCAGTGTAGTTTCGACATTTTAAAAAATACTGAATAGAGTATAATATATAGGCTACAACAAGGTTTAATCTGGCAGCAGAGAGAGGAACGCAACTGGGGTTGGCTGATATAAAGAGACGTAATCACCGAAACAAAACTTTCCACTTGCACAATATGTAAATATCTGCTAAGTGTGTTACTTATCTTTGTCAACCTGGTAACCATGTATACGTACTCTCTCCAATGAGGGTAAACATGCTAGCAGCTACACAGCTCTACAACACGTGTTAAATTGCTTAGGTACACTTGTTTTACGCATATTTGGCGCCAACTATTGTTGGTATGTTATTGATATGTCAAAGTCTAGACCCTAAATATAAGACAACCTTCTGTTAGTTGTAATTTTTAAGTTGATTTTGGGTTGTAATTTTTTTAATCTAACAAACCAATATTTGTTCATGGCTTTCTTTCTTCAGCCGATAAGAAATGTTTTTTTGAGGAAAACATTTCAGGACTTTTGTCCATACAGTGGACTTCTATGGTGCCCACAGGTTTGAACTTCAAAATGCAGTTTAAGTGCAGCTTCAAATGCTCTAAACGATCCCAGCCAAGGAAATGGTTTTCTAAACAAATTGACAATTTATATTGGGGATGCAACGATACCATTTTTTCAGAACCGATCCGAAAAAGTTCAGAGTATCTGCCGATACGGATCCAATCCGATATCAGCATAGCTTTTTTTTTTTTTTGTTTTTTTTTTTTATCAATGTTGAATTTCTATACTACTTTGTGTTGACCTGATCGTCACTCTTTTGTGTGTTAAACAATCTATCACATATAGACAATGTCATTTTAATGAAAAATTACAAATGAAAAAATATGTAATCATAATATATGACAAAATAAAAAAAAAAATATTATAAACTAGGTTAATGGATAATTTAGCAGCAAAACATACTTACAAATAAAGGTAAATAAGTGTACGACTAAATCTGGTACACTTTTAAATTTTACTGTTCGTATTGTTGTAAAATACATTCATGAAAAAAGACAAGTAAATACATTTATATATAAGTATATGCTATAAAATTAAAAGACATTTCTTTTAAATGTCTAGCACAGTAATGAAGACATCAACATAGGATAAATAGGACAGAACAAGCAGGATTATTAATAATCTTTCATTGCGCAGAAAAGTATTATAATACAGAAGGCTCCAATACAGAGCGGCACAAAGATGCGCTTGAAGCAACACGGTGCGCAGGCTGCACAGTCCTCCGAATCCGCATTACAAAAGTTCAGTGATACAAAGGGAAGCGATATTGAGGCGTAGTGTATTAAATATGTGCATTAGTCTGTTGAGACTTTTCTTTTAACAGTTTTAAACCTCAGTTACTGTGCGCTCTTAAAGGGAGTTTCATCGTTTTGACTGTAGTAACCGAACGCAACACGTAGTTTGATTGCTGAATGGAGGACGACAGACAGCTGCGGCGGAGAGAAGAGTTTACGTGAACTTGAATTTAATGACTCAATATTCATTTGTACCTCACATTAAACTATGGAACAGCTGCAGAACACTTGAAATATAGTGCACAAGAACTTTGTGGTGCTTTATAATGTTTTTTGTGCCTTTCGTAGGGCTCAACAATAACAGAATAGTATACGCACAGTATCGAATTTGGATCGGTCTTGTCTGACCGATCCCTGATCCGGCGGAAAATGCCAGGTTCGGAGCCGATACTGAGTATCGGATCGATGCATCCCTAATTTATATACTTTTTTTTTAACCTCATGGGCTCGTCTTGTCTAGCTCTGTGTGAACTCTGTTTAATCTAGTTTAAGACAGTTAGGGCATGTTAGGGTATAATTGTTTAGAACCTGTGAAGCTGCATTGAAACTGCATTTTGGAAGTTGAGACTTGCAGGCACCAATGAAGTCCACTATATGGACAAAAATCCTGAAATGTTTTCCTCAATAAACATAATTTCTTCATCAACGCATGCATGTAAGTTGTATGATATGTAAATTATAAAGCACTTTAAAGCAGGTAAAATGGAGAAACTTGTATGCAAACAATGTTGATCTGCATTGAGCTTGTAAGTGCAGTAGTTGTGCAAATGGTTTGTTTGAGCTATATGCATCTGACCAGCATGTAGGGGTGGGCAATATGGCAAAAATATCATATCACACTTTTTTTTTTTTTCCAGAGTATCACGATTCTTTGTCATGTTGGTTTTACTATTTTGCAAGTTGTCTGAGCAGAGCAGCCAAACTAATTTCCATTTTTTAAAAACAAAGCCTTTCATGGTAACAAAGTATACAATAATAATGAAAGAAAGAAAGATTTTTAGGCCAAAGTGAGCGAAGATATAAATATTTGTTTTTATTTTTTCTTTGTTATTAAAAAATAAGAACAAAGATACACATTACATAGAAACATAATACAAACAAAACTGTGCTTTATTTTGCGTTTAAGAAATTTAATTAACTATTTGATCGAAAATCCACATTTTGTCAAAAAAGTGTCTAAGTAGCAGCACTGATGATGTTCCATTCCAGCCAGAAAATCTCTAATATGAATAAAGGCACCGCTATCGCTGTAACTGAATAAAAACAAGATATAACGTTAAACGTTTTGAATGATGAAATGTAAGGCTGGGCAAAAAAAAAAGCCGCGAATCAATCTTTTCCGGTATTTGTTTATTTATTTTAGCAAACTTAATGTGAATCTTATCATTGGGCTTCTCCACTAGATGTCACCCTTTTATTTACATGGAGCTCCCTCAAGTACTGAGGAGCTAAACCATTGAGGCCTTTATAAGTAATTAGCAAAAGTTTTTAAAATCAATACGATGTTTAATAGGAAGCCAGTGCTGTGTTGACAGAACCGGGCTAATATGCTCATACTTTTTGGTTCTAGTAAGAACTCTAGCTGCTGCATTTTGGACCAGCTGGAGTTTGTTTATTAAGTGTGCAGAACAACCACCCAATAAAGCATTACAATAATCAATCCTGGAGGTCATGAACACATGAATTAATATTTCTGCATTTGACTTTAAGAGCATAGGTCGTAATTTCGATATGTTTTTAAGATGGAAAAATGCTGTTTTGCAAATGCTAGAAATGTGGTTTTCAAAGGAAAGATTGCTATCAAATAACACACCTAGGTTCCTGACTGATGATGATGAATTTACAGAGCAGCCAAGTATTAGGCTGTGTTTTAAGTTATTACTTGCTGAGGTTTTTGGCCCAATAATTAACACCTGTTTTTTTCAGAATTTAGCAGTAAGAAATTCAGTTCATTCAGTTTTTAATATCAACTATGCATTCCAGTGCTGCTGGGACGCACTATCAGTAAGTGCAGGACCGCGCTGAAGTTATCTACAGTGGATTAAATAATTCTCCTCCACAAAAACATGTAGCCTAGTCTTGATGAGAACAGGTTTTTCAAATTATGTCTAAATATTAATTGAGTATTAAATGCATAATGTAGACAGAGTATGTAGGCTAATGTTGGCATTATTCTTTTATTAAAATTTCAGCTGCTATTCACAGTTGCATTGAGGCTGGATTGTGGAGAAAAGTGGCGAAGTAAATCCCGCGGAGCTTTTATCTTAATTTCCTTATTGCCAAATAGCCATCTTAATTATCCATAAATATAAGTTTAGTTTAACATAAAAAAAAAACTCAGAAATGCACTTAAGACTTAATGTAACAACAATGCCACTACTACTACTACAGAATATTAATAAATCTTTATTTTTAGATGAGTAATCACATTTGTTTTATTTTAAATTTTTACAGTAAAAATTGCAGCACTTTGTTTGCCCCAAAATAAAAGGGTTCAATTGTCATTTGATCAGGATAAATTAAATGAATGTTTTATGCCTTTATCTGATTACCAGAAAAATTAAGATGTAAATTTTATAGGGCCCTATTATTGTTTAATTCACCATTTGTAAACTGAGGTTAACTATTCATTTTTTTTTTTAGAAATATCAATAGCATTTGGATTACAAACTATATTCACTGAATGTAATAAAAAAAAATTGAGAATTGAATCAAATCGAGACATCTAAATCGATGCCCAGCCCTAATGAAATGTAAGGACAACAACACTCGTCTGCAATAATATATGGTTTATCTGTGTTCTTCAAGCCGTCTTGTGTATTTTCATAATGGTATTCTCATATATTTGTAAGACATTGCTAATTGACATACATAGAATATGAGTACAGAATATATTGTCTGCTTCATTCTGTGATACAATCCACATCAGATCACATAAGGAAGTTTTTTCAAACACTCGACTGATATTGTTAATTAAAAACAACTTATAATGTTTCTATAACTCTTGTTGGAGAACAGTTTTAGAAAGGGTTATCATTGCATGTCATTAAAAGGGAAGATGCTCTGCATGTGTTGCTTTTTCAAATGTAAGCGGGGAAGCATTTCCTCATTTTAGCACTTGAAATCACAGGCATACACACAGCAAATTCCAAGAGAAACACAGAAAAAATGCATTTCACGAGCACGTATTGAACCATGGATGTTGTACTGAACGGTTTATATTATATTGAGTATTGTGTCATCCCTAATTAATTCAGTTTTTTAATGCAGCAGTGTACTTGGTTAACTCTTATTCTTTCACATTTCAGGGCGAGAAACGATCGTTTCTTGCTAAGCTTTTCAAGATCAGCAAGACGCCTGCACAAGAAGAGTGTGCGAGAAAGCAAGAAATTGATGAGGAGTCACTGTGTTCAGCTACAGTTGTTGAGCCTGTACAGTCAGCCATATCATCAACTCCTGCTCCAGATTACAAACCCAGTATGTACCATATACTCAAAGAGATGCATTATTGCTTTCTGTGAGCGCATTTACATGCACATTTTTAAACCAAACATGGTTAGGCTGACAACAAACGTGGTAAGCGTTAATGGTTTCGTTAACTGAGAAAATGTATTGTATTCTCTGAATCTTTCTTAACTCAAAATTAAATCTTGTGCAGCCAAAGGAGGTACAGTCAAATTGCAAACATGAGGAGAATGAGTCTGTGCAACGTTCCTGCTGACATTTAGAATACTATGTGGGTTTTAAGGCCAGAGGTGTGAAAAGTACTAAATTTTACTCAAGTGAAAGTGCAAATCTCCAGCCAAAAATATACTTGAGTAAAAGTAAAAAAGTACAATTTTAAATTGTACTCAAGTATTACAAATTTGAAGTACGTTTTTTTTTTTTTTTTCCCCGACAGACATACAGAAGTTTGGTTAAAACGAAACAAAATGCAATGGCACCGGTCAAACGCGTATCTAGTGCAACAAGTGGTTTTGCGATGAAGAGGCTAGCAACATATTATAGACAGAATACAAGAATGTCCTGAATTAATGAGGAGAGTCACAGAATTAAAACATACAGCATTAATGTTTTTAAAGGCCTTTTGTTGTGTTGTGTACAGTATCCAATGTCACTGTCTAAAAGGATAATTAATCTTTTAGTTGTTTATTTGGGGCATTCAGTTTTTTTCAACAAATATTGATAATTATTTGCAACTAATTAGATTAATTAATGAGCAAATCATGTTATTATTAAGATTAAAAAAAAATTATTGACAGTCCTAATTCCCACTCAGTGTATCATATAATGACATATTGTAAATACAACTTATCCACTACCTGGTAAGAACATCAATAAACATGAGTTACAATCAATTTAACATACAATGTTTATTTAAACACTTTTTTTTTTGAGATTTAATAAAAAAAAAAGAAAAATATTAACCGTATTGAAATTCTCTCAATTTTGTGCATTCAGCTAATATATTAAACAACTGATGGCTCTATCAAAAGAGAACGAATAACGAATAAACTTAGTAAGTAACTTTGCTACTTCAATATATTTCCTCAGATTTGATGGTGAACTTTTGGAGCCAGAAATTTACCTGATGAAAGTCAACTGAAGTAGAAATGTGTGTTTGATGCGTGAAAACAATGATCATTGATTCACATCAGGCATGCACATTTGAGCTTCCGTTTACCATATGTATTGTGCATAAGATAAGATAAAATAAAATAAAACTTAAGTACAGTAATCAAGTAAAATTACTCAAGTATTTTACACTCTGCTTCTCTGTGTAAGGCTTTAATCTAGATAGATAGATAGATAGATAGATAGATAGATGTAGGTTAGATCCATACTAAAGTTGAGTGTTATGAGTTTTAACATTCTTTATTATCATAAAGGTATTGTCTTTGTGGGGGACATTGGGGGATCTTTGTGGGGATGTTAGAACCCCAAAAAGTTGTATAATCAATGATGTGTGTGCAAGAGAGAGCATATATAAGATTCTTATATACAGTGTTTTTCATTTTTCATTATGCTGTTGAACTGCTTTAAATAACTTTTTTTGTCCCACTTCAATCTACACTCCATACACCATAATGACCGCTCAAAACAGATTTGTTTTTGCTGTGTTAAGCTTTTCCTTTTTTTGACTTGGTTGTGATAAGCATTTTCAGCTGTTTTATTGAGAGGTGTGTCTTTCCCAATCCGGGGTGTCTGCAGGTCCTTAAAAAGTCTTAAAATGTCTTAAATAACGTTTTTCAAATTAAAGGCCTTAAAAAGTCTTAATGTATTAAATTCAGAATCGATGGGTCTTAAATTTTGGTCACATTACTGCTAAAATATCTTCAGTCTGACGGACCTAATGACGGTTTACAATCATTGGACAAACCAAAGATTGACAAAAAAAAAAATAAATAAATAACCACGAAGCATCAAAATGCAAGAACAGCGTTTGATAATAGATGGTGTATTTCTGGTATCAAAATCGCGCTGCTTGTCTCTTTATGAGAGACATAAAACAAATGAGAGAAACAGCACACATAAAGAAATTTAGAAGAAATTGAGGTAAAAATTCAAAATGTGTAGTTTATTTATAACATGATATAGTTCAGTAACATACCAACAGAGCTTTGCTGAATATTCTCACGATTGCAAAAATTTAGTAAACAAGTAGTTAAGTTACTTACATTTTAAACACAATATTTACTGTTTTGTTCCATTTCACCAACGAAAATAGTTCCAAACAAAGATCACAGCAGCACATTCTCCAAGCAAAACTTGGAGAAAAAAAAAAAAGCTGTTTTGTTACTGAATGATTCAGCGTTTTGAACGAATCATTCGAAATAACTCATATTGACCCACTCATTAAGTGACTTGCCAACACCTACTGGTAGTTTAGTAAAAATATGTTTCCCCCCAACATTCCTTATTTGTATATTCATAAATGTATTTAAAACATTAATCTCATAACATAAATTATTGCAGCTTTAATCTTATTGATAAATTGTAATAATTTGACATGAAAGGTGATGCATTTTCAAAAGTAAAAAAAAAAGGTTTTTATAAAGGTAAATAAAAATATGCAGCAGATTTAAATATGTAGAAGCTGATAGAATAGAACACTGAAGAAAATATTGCTTCAGAATAAATTGTTTGCACCACCAAAAATCTTAGTGATGTGGTACTTTTATGTGGATGTTTTGTGTGGAATATTGTCTGCTGATATGAAAAGTTCACTGTATATCGTAGTAATATATATAATTTATGACAGCTATGAAATTTTATTTTCTTTTTACATTAAACACATTAACTGCTACAATATAATGTGCATTTCCATTACAGGTTTAGGTATTAAATTTCATAAGGTGGTATTAAAAAGGCCTTAAGTCTTAAATTTCACTTGTTCATCTGTGCAGAAAGCCTGCCAATCATACTTACTTAAATGAACATCTACAGCATCTACAAGTGATATGAGTGCTTTTAAGCTGAATGTTAAGTGTCTTAGAAAATGGTATGGATACTTCTGCAATGGAAGCATTTCAGTTTATCTACTAAATTAACACGTTACAAACCTGTTTTTTGCTTGTCATTGTATTGTATGTGTGTAGAATGATGTGGAAAAAGGTTATTTAAAGCAATTTAACATGAATAAAATAGTCTTCAAAAGAGAAACAAAGAGACTTCTTTTAACTCCTTTTGTTATTTTGAAACCGCATTGCGACTGGTGTGGATGCAAATATAGTTATTGTTATTGTTGTAGTTATCGTTCTTGGTGTGAATTTCTTCTGTTTTCTTCTCTTCATTGTTTCTTTCAGCGGATGAAGACAAAGATAAAGTTGAGTGCAATACCAACACAACACAGAGCCAGCCTTCAGGTTTGACACCGGACACTCCCTCTTCCGAAAAAGCTCCTGCAGCCCCACTAATTAAAAAATCCACTCCAGGAAGAGCAAAGAAAACCATGCCAGGCTCTCCACGACTGGAGCTTCTGAAAGGGGCTCTCAGTAAAAGCCCTTTACCTTGCTCTAAAAAGCCCTCTGAATCCAAGGCACCTGTTGAGTCCGTCAAACCCCCAGAAGTTCTTACCTGCAGACCCTCCGCGGATGAGCCCTCTGCCGCTCCTCACACCAGTCCTCTCCTGATTCGACAAAACATTCGCCGATCACTAACTACAATTCTTTTTAGAAGGTTAGAGAAAGAAACCTCTTAAAGCCATGTCTTCATTTAAACACTTAATTTTTCAAAATTCTATATTAAATCTAATAATAACATTTTCAAAATTCTATAACATGTTAATTTTTGATCAAGGTGCAAAGACACAAAATGTTAGTCATCATCATCACGATCTTTTTCTTCTCTTAGAGTCTGTAGAATCATACGTAGAGTAGATGAGCTCCAGAGCTAATGCCAAATCAATAATTTTTTCAAACTCCTAGATCATTCATTAGGTCTTCACTAAATCTTGTTCAAATCAAGGATGGATCATGTTGCCAAAAAGTCATAGAATATTTTCTGAAAGACTAAAGCATTCTTGTGTAAAGCGGCAGCAAATAGCAGACAAAACAGAACTTAATGTCTGTGTAAAGTAAAATTAAATGTGTGTTCTAAGTTTGTCAAACCACAGAAAACTGTTATTAACCACCCAGCCAAATTTGAATGGTGAAAACCCTCAGCAAGTTAATAAAATAAGTTATGAAAATTTGAAAAAATAAGCGGTATTGTCTGCTTTCAAACGCTGGGGGCGTGTCCGCTGTTGGTGCTGAAACCACACCCACTCACGGAAAGCTGCCATCTCTCCCAACTAATATAAATATCGCTAATGAGCCACGAACCATTGATGCTAATACACTCTAGTTATTAGGTGTGTTTGATTTGAAGCAGTGCTGCGCAGAACGATCTGTGTATGATGACAAAGTACCGCAAGGGCAGTTCAGAAGTATAAGAAACCGTCTATTCTCAATAGCTCTCACTGTATTTTAACACACACACACGATCGGTTTGTGCAGTCACTCAGTCCTGCTTCAAGTCGAACACACCTCTTATATAGTATTAGGGAAGGGGGGCCATGCTCAGCTACTCTGTTTCATCATTGAGTCATGATTTAACCCTGCCCCAAAAATCCTGAACATGAAAACAGTGAAAAAATGTTCTAACTTCACAAGTAAGTACTATATAGTTCACAGTCTTTGTAGCATGTTTCAGCAGTGCATTTCTAACATTTATAAAGTGTTTAGAAACAATTCTCAAAATTGACTTTAAACAGACTTTAAGGTTGCATCTTGACAGCTCTTTTGTGAATGAATCAGAGCAGTTTTAGTATAGTGTCACATGCTGGTCAAGAAATTAAACTTTTGCTTGCTTCATGTTAGTTAGGGTTAGGCCTAATATAAGACTGTTGTGTTTTTTTTTTTTTTTTTTTTTTTTTTTTCCCTCTGTTTTTTTTAGTGTTGTTTTTTTTCTTTCATGAGGCATACAGAGTTGAATGACACCTAATGTTCTTGATACCTAATGTTGTACTGAATTGTAGTGTGTGTGATTATATCAGTGTGGTGGCAGCATCACACATTGGTCAAATAAAAATAATTTTTATTGCATTATAATTTATTATGTATATAGATTTGTAGACCACTTTGCATTCTGTATATCCAGTCCATATTTTACCATTTGGGTGCTGCTGCTTGCATCTTTTTAATGTTGTTGGTGCTGTCATCATCATCTTCAACAGGTTCAGTCAGAGTGATGATCTGAACATTTCTGAGAGTGAAATTGAAAAATTGGCTGTGGACATGGAGAAAGAAATGTTCAATATGTGTTACACAACAGATGAGGAGTATAAGAACAAATACCAGTGTCTCGTCCTCACTTTGAAAGATCCCAAAAACAAGGTTGGTTTGTTTGTTTTTTTGTAAATTTACTGCGTATACAATTATTTTATTAAAATGTTTTTATAATGTGAACCATGAATTTATTATATTTTCAGGAAGTGTGTCATCAGGTTTTGAAAGGAAGCATACCTTCAGTGAAGCTCATTCAGTTGAGTCAACAGGACACAACGTTTGTTGAGGTAAAGTACTGTGTATGATGCAAAGAAATTCATGTTAAGTCAGTGTATAGCATTTTGGTTCTTGGCTGTTTTTGGACAGGAATCCGCTGTTGAACCTCTGCTTCAGGTGTCTTTGAAAAAGGAATCATCCCTTTTTTCTAAGGATGTTGAAGAACCAGCTACTCCTCCTGAGAAAGTGATTCCAGTCACTACTCCTTTGGTAAGCTGATGCCTAGTTTCTTGCAAATGTGAATATGTATGTTTTTTTTTTTTTTTTGTTAAACCCGTTTATCAATTATCTGCTTCTCTCACTGAGGACATTGCTGATCATCCACAACAGCTTGGTTATGCAATCTTAGGGTGTGTTCACACTTGGCAGGTTAGATTCAATTGGTGTAAGTATGAACCAAAACATTACCTTCTTGTCATAGAAGCTGTGAAGAGAATTATGAACTTGTCATATGGCCTATTACAGTTTGGTACAGGCGTTAAAATTACGGTCTCCCTGCAGCAAATTTTCTTTTGTGTGTAAAGCAGAATTCCTGATGCTGTATAAACACCTTTACAAGTTTTATAAACTTTTTGTGAGTTCTCAGCTTGTAAAAATATACCACCATATGTACATACAACGAGCTCAGCACACAGCATTGCTTTTAATGTTTGGTAAGTTCAGTCACAAAATATGTCATAAAAGCTGTCCAGTTAGATTGTGACCTCATCCTTTTGTTCAGTACCTTTAGGTTTGGTGCTAAAAATTACACCACAAACCAGCACTAAATGTATACAAGTCTACTTTGGCCTGGACCAAATGCACCAATACAAGTGTGAACACATCTGTATATTAGGGCTTGTTTTCTTGTCCTGGCTAGAGCAGAGTGGCATTTCTGTTACTCTCTGAAAGATCAAGCACTTTGTCTGTCCGTAGGAGGAGAAATCATCTCTGAAGCAGACTCAGGAGAGGGAAATAAGCTTAAATGCTCCAGATGTGATCAGCAGCATGCTAAAAGACACTACAGCAGAACATAAACGCCATCTATTTGACCTTAATTGCAGGATATGTACAGGTATGACCTTCTAAAATGCTTTGAAAAAAAACTTCACAAGCACTGCTTGTTTACTTGAAAATGTATGGCTGTATCCACCAAAGTGATTAGCTCAATCTCATATTCACAATCAAAAATGAGTTTGAATATCCACTGAGAAAACCATTGTCTTTGGTGTAACATTAATATTCTTTCATTTGTTAAGGATGTTTTCTGATGACACTGCTGCTCAGTGCATTTGTTAGCTGCATCAAGCTGTTGAAACTAAAAATAACATCCGTTTACAAAATGAATTACATCTCATGTTTAACCACTACAGAGACATCAGAGCCAGTGGTAAATTCCAGAAGATCCAGATCCAGAAGACATTAACTTAATTAATTAGTTATAACAAAAAATAACGTGATAAAAATATTTTAACACAGTTAAAGCAAGGCCCCGGCCCCAAATTTATACATCTTATATTTAATAAAGTGAACTGTTGACAAATATGATGCAGGACACAAACTCTATAAATGCAGTTATGACCTAATATTCAAGATATTGAAAGATATTGTCTCATATTTATCACACAGACAGCAAGAGCAATATTACACACTAGTGCTGATTTTGTCATGATCTATCACTATCAGAGTTCAGCAAATAAGAGATTGATATAATATTGTTTAAAATAGAGCAGTGTTTTTTTTTTTTTCATAAAGTGAGCCATTTACTGAATTCCTGAATGAATCAGCCATTTGAAAGAATTGAATGAAAGACATTTATCACCACCTGCTGCCAGATTTAGTTTATTTAATGTTTTCTTATTTAAAAACATTAACGGGATAGTTCACCCCAAAAAAAAAACTAATTCTACAGATTTTAAATCTTTTGTGGGTATTCAGTCAAATTTGTTTTGCTATTTAATTAGAGTAATTAATCAAAACATAATTAATTACAAATTTTAATCGACAGACAAGCTGTAATTATAACTTTATTATTATTATTATTATTATTATTGTTATTATTATTTTAAAACTACTTCATATACATATTAAAATAAATTGAAATAATTTACATGTATTTTAAAATGACTGGGCCACTGTAATGACCAATCAGTATCCAGAGCAATAACAATCTGTAGTATAATAAGTATTTGCAAACCTGTCTCAACAAATAATCCCTGCAGCATTCTCCCATAACTTACATGTTGAACAAAATCAATTTTCCAGAGATAAAAAGTAGTTATAAAGTTACACATTTGTTAAATATGAATTTCTTACCTGCAGGCCAGTTATCCACTGATGATGATCCTGAAACCAAGAAACCCAAGATGAAGGTGACAAAAAATGACACAGAAAAAGAGAAATCTTCATGGCTTGTTCACATGATCGATGAAGTTTTGGATTCGCCAGCGCTGGACGTGATTGAGTCCCCTGCATCTCCTAGTGGAGAGGACTTAGATTCACAAACACCCTCAGCAGATTTCTCTCCTGTGTTGATACCTTCAGTTCCCATTGTGTCCATCTCAAGAAGAGACCCCCGTACAGCACAATACCGGCAGGCTCCCTCATCATCTGCTGGCCCAGAGTCTGTCTCAAACCCACACCAGCATCCGCACCCAGTAAAGAATGTAACAGAATCTCTGAACAAGACCCATCCACCCCAGGTGTCCTTACATTTGCCTGCTCCTATGCCAAAATCTATCCTCATGAAACCTTCGCTGGACACTTCATATGGCTCAACAACAAGGTGCATGCAGGCTGTTTTTTGCATGTAATTTCAGCCATAACCAATACAATTAATTGTTAAAACCTACATGCCACAATTTTTTTTATTCATTCTAATGGTGTTTCTCTTTTTCAAGGCTGGCAGATTGTGATAAAGGAACAAAACAGTTTTTAGCTAAACAGAACATTTTATGGAAAGGCTTTCTTAACATGCCAACTGTGGCCAAATTCGTCACAAAGGGATACCTAATTTCTGGCTCTCCTGATATTCTAAAAGAGGTTAGCATTTTAAGCTTAACTTATTGAAAGTTTCATGTATATGTATATATCCTTGTGCTTATTAATTATTTCTCCAAGTACTGTGCAGTATGTGCAGGGGGGTATGAATGTGGCCAGTGGGTGTTAAATATGTGCATTTCCTCTGTTCAGGACTTACCAGACACAATACACGTTGGAGGTAGGATATTACCTCAAACTGTGTGGGAATATGTTGATTTGATAAAAACATCAGAGGCAAAGGTAAGACGGTGAATTTTTATTATTAATAATTCTAATATATTAAATGCACATTGTTTGGGTAAATGCCCAACCTTAAATAAAATCTATTTTCACTATTTATTTGAATGCAGGAGCTGTCATTAATCCGGTTCCATCCATCATCTGAAGAAGAAGAGGTTGCATATGTCTCTCTGTTTTCATATTTCAACAGTCGGAGGAGATTTGGGGTTGTTTCTAACATTTGTAAGCACATCAAAGATCTTTACCTCATTCCGCTGTGTACAAAACAGTCCATCCCTGCGGTACTTCTTCCCATGGAGGGACCAGGTATATCACACACAGATTACATACTGATCGGTTTTGACATCAAACTATAATGAATTTGACCTTTTTTATGTTATGACATTTCTTAGGGCTTGAACAGGATCACCCTAATATCCTAATAGGGTTAGCAGTCTGTCAAAAAACGAAGCGTCCTGATGGACTGCCACAAGATGCTGCCGAAAAGTCTTTGATTTGTGTGGATGGAAAGGAAACCAGCAATCCTACCTCACTAAATGATCTTGGACAACATAACATTTGTGATGCTGATAACTTCCTCAACTCAAATCCTTCTGGTTCTTTACCTCTAGTTGGGTTACCAGACCCATCATGCTCTGCCAGCTCTCTATGTGCCCCATCTTCTCTCCCTAGCACGTTAAAACCCATCCCATCTGTTAGTGTGGGCCCATCCAAAGACTCCACCAATTCCACCCCACTTCAGACCATCCTTAACACATTATTTGGGCAAAAGAAACAGCCCTCAGATGTCACAGAGTCTAATATAAGCTCATTAACAGATAAGGTTCAGATTTGTCAACAGACTTGCAAAGACGATGATGCAATGGTATTAGATGATGATAGACCTTACGATCCTGAGGAATATGATCCGGCTGTTTCTAATGGGGCCATGGGATCTTTCAGTCCAGCCGAAGATTTGGAACCTAAAGTTCCAACTGTGACTACTGTTGATGATGACGATGATAGACCATACGACCCTGAGGAAGAGTACAGTGCAGTTGCCAGTGGTGATACTGTCAGAAGTAATACACCCAAAGTATCACAGGCTAAAAACACAGAAGAGACCTCTACAGTTACCAGTGATATAGCTTATGATCCGGAAGACGAGACAATGTTTGAGGAGATGCAAAATTACCTTGCAAGTAATGCTATACCTCACAAATCCACCCCCTGTGAACATTACAAGGATAACAATTCAATTACAACATTCTCTGAGCAGCAAAAAATTCTTGAAGAGTTGAATAGGCAGATAGAAGAACAGAAAAAGCAGTTAGAAGAGCAGACAGAAACCCTTCGCCTACAGAAGGAAGCAATTGGTGTTTCCATGGCCCATTTTTCTGTTTCTAAAGCTCTGATGTCACCAACACATTTTGATAGGGACGAAGAGGAAACCTTAGAAAACATACCCTATTGTCCGATCATTCATCAGAATAGGGATCCACGGATCTGTCGAAAAACAAGCCTGGATATCCCTTTTGATGATACTGAATGTGAGTCCATAGGTCAAGAAAGTGCACAAAAACTACTGAAAATGGAGGAAACATCAACCACAACAAAAGAGAAATTGGCTTCTGATAAAGCAATGCCAAAAGAAGGATCACCAGACACTGAAACTGCACAACCAAAGAACACTAAATGCTCACACTCAGAGTATACGGACAAAAAACGAGGCAGTAGAAGGTCCACACTAAGCACATATAGGTCATCAAGAAGGAGGTCATGGCACGAACACAGGTCGCACCAAGACAGGGCTTCTTCAAGAGCATCACATACTGTTAGAGCCTCAAAGGAAGTCTCAGACAAACACCATAGAAGTAGACACTCTGCAGGACATCTCTCTAGGGGACTTTACAGTGACACAAAAGGAGTGTCGTCGTCATCATCAAGGAAAAGACATCACCATCACAGAGACTCACCTTCACCCCCACGGTATAGGAGGAGGCGGCATTATTCCACCATTTCACACTCAAGCCGGAGAGACAAATCTTCGCAGGATGACAGTGACCAGTCACGCAAGACCGACCAGCAAGAACCTGGGCTATTGTCGGAGCATAACACTAAATCTTCACAACATGAATCTGACCAGGTGCCAGACAGCGATAGTATGCAATCTGTGTACACATCAGGGCCAAGTGTTAAAGTACAGGGTGAGGCTACTAATTGCAAAGACAAACATTTAGCAGAAGTTAAGCATTGTGGTTCTTCAAATACAAAGCACGAGGGTGATCAAAGCCAGGAATTTCAGACGTTTCAAAATCCTGGGGAGGGGTGTTCACAGCCTCTTTTAAATAAGTCCTATGACAAAAATCTGCCCATTTCTGTCCTATCTGAAAAAAGAGTGAATTCACCCCCAAACAAAACTGATTCTTCTAACCAAGAAGCACTACTGCCTACACCCTGTCTACACAGTGGTAATACTGCGCATGGCGCTACTGACTTGCCTTTACACATAGATATACCAGCATCACAGCCATCTAGAATTCAGACAGATGTTTTCCACCATGATTCCAGAAACCCATCTACCCAGCCACCACATAAGCAAACAGATCATTTTTCTGAGCCTGGCCAGATTGATCAAAAGAGAATCGTGCCATCAATGCAAAGGCCAAATTATTCACATAATGAGACCGACAAATTACATTCAGGAGATTACCCTCAAAGAGCTTTCCGTTCACAGCCTAAGAATTTATCACAATCTGACACCGATCAGTTCTATTCCAGAGAACTGCCTCAAAATAAAAGAGGAAAATTTATGCATGATGCAGACAACAAGCGATCTTTTGTATCTCACAAACAGGAAGAATTCTCCACAGGCAAGGTTGTTCACCAAAAACATCCAAACCACACACAAAGAAGGTTTCCAGTGGATGTGACAGATCAGGTTCATCAAAGTCAGCAACCCAGGCCTGACCAGTTACATGAATACAACTATGAAGAATCTGAAACCACTAGATTATGTCACAAAAAATATAGATCTTCTAAGCAAGGACAGAACTTTCACGAGGATGAATCTGTCCAGTTTCAGCAAAGAAAGTCACTATTAGGGCCTGCCCCTGTGCACAAGGGCAATTTCAGACCTCCTAATCCTAGAGAGTACCCTCACCCTTCGACTTTTGATAAGTGCAAACCTTTGAGAGAGCATCCGTCTGTAATAAAACAGAGAAGTCCTAAATTTGGTCAGCCTAGTGATGGCAATTCTAGTATAACTACCAACTTTGGACCTATGGGCCAATCCTCAGGTTTTGTGATGTACGAAGGCCTGACTAAAGATCCTCAACCCGGACCTTCTCAAACTCTTAGACCAAAGGACCCATCTGCAGGACGATGTTCTTTTAAGCGCGGTAGTCACAGGGGTTCACGTCGGGTAATGCATAATAGAACCCATCTGCTGAATTCAACTAAACAAATGAGCGTTTCTAATGTTGAAGGGCCATCAGAGAGACAGTTTGACGCTGGAGACTCGCAAACAACAACCAGTGAATCCCATATGCCGCATCTTGGTAATCCAAGTGGTTATCCACCGTATGAGCAATTTCATGAGGGACAGTCTGTTTCCATACATTTTTCGAATAACCACACTAAAGTTGCAAGTAGACATGCTTCCCAGCAAGATGTTTGTGAACTACAAAGCCCTGACTGCCACCAAACATTTGCAGAGGATGCAGAAGACAGAATACAAAAATGTTTTTCAAGACAGGCTCCAACAAACTCTCAGGAACCAGCATCTGGAGCAATGCATAGCCAGCTTGAAGGACAACAATACAATAAAATCAAGGGTCAACCAAGAGGGTTCCAAAAATCTGAGTTCAGAGGACGAAGAAGGGGCATTGCGGGCCCATTTTATGGCAGGGACCATAAAAATAATGCACAAATAAGGGGACCATATTATGACTCACCACAACAGTTTTTGGGCCAAAGAGAACCATCTCCTGATTTACATGGACGGAGAAGACCTTCACCTCAAAATTGTGGTAGTTTTGATGATCATAATGAAACCCATTCATCTGATTTTTCCAGCTATACCACCACCACCCCCACTCAGTTTAAAAAACCACAACATCAGCATTTGGGGCAGCCACCTGCAAATTTGGAGTGCCAGCTCAGACAGGGTAATATACGCCCTTTACGACTGTCAGGTCCACTACTCCCTACTCCACCTGGAGGTCCCGTTAGGCAGACCCTTTCACAGGTACACAGACATAACTCTCACAATGAATCTCAAAGGAACTACTTGACATAAGACCAGGTCATGTTGCAAAGGACATTAGTGGACGACATTCAGGAAGAGAAATCCAAGCATTGGTAGTGGTTTTGAGCCTCAGCAAAGTGATAACTCAAAAAGTCTAATTCAGGAGGAACAATGAGTTGAGTGTGAAGGTAGACGGGAAGAACCAAGTGTTCGGGACAGTAGTTGGAGACAAGCATGTAGACGGTCAAGAGCACGAAATGGCAGCTACTTTGAGATGGT
>CM065132.1:36961960-37156960 GCA_033026305.1 Cirrhinus molitorella
ACACATTTTTTTTTAACTGAGGGTGCTTTTGACGGCATGAGAAAATGGATGTGTGGTATGAGAGTGTGAGTCTTACGCTGAATGGGTGAGAGTTGGCAGGCCTGCATATTTAAACAGATATTAAAGATATTAAATAGATATTAAATAAGACAAAATGCAGAGAGATCTTTTTTTATAGCAAATCTAACTCAAGTATCATTTGAAATGTCTTTCAGGATGAGCACGTCTGTGGCCTGTGAGAGTCAACATGCAGCAGATGTTTACGTGTGTGAACCTGTTGATGTCACAGTCAGTCAAAGTTCAGAGTTTAACCTGATCGAGATGACGGAGGTAGAGTACTTACAGCACATAATTCAGAGCCATATTGATGCTCAGGTGACAGAGACTGACAGCTCGGGCCTTTCACACCTGGAAGAAAACTTGTATGATGACCCAGATAGGTGTGTAGCCTGCTCGCCCCAAACCCCATTCGTGTGCAAACCAGATGTCACATCAGAGGAGCGGGGCGCCGTATCGGAGTCCAGTGATACAGGATCGGCGCACATTGGGGAGATTAGAATGCTGTTGCTAAATGAGTCAAATGTTGCAGTGGGATGTGAGACGACACCTGTCAGCAGCGCAGAGGTGCCAAACTCAGTGCTGAACAAAGTAGAAGAGAGGACAGATGAGTGCCGTCAGAGAGCCACACGACCCCTAGAGGGGAGACAGAGCCCACCTGCACGCGTCTGCCTTGAGAAAAGGTAAAAATGCAAACTGTGTGACAGCTGTCTTACTACACTAAATTTGTGTTTTTTTAAAAACAGATATGCGTTTTTCACTTAAAATGTGAAAAGAAATTTAAAATACCTTTGCAGCAGTTTACTGTTAGTGAACATCCCGACACCATCCACACTGCTGAAAGTGGCCTTTGGATAAATGTTAATATGTGCTACTAACTTTTCTCACAATAACAAAATAAACAAAACAAACAACAAAAATGACAATGGTGAGAAACAGCAGTTAAGAAAGCATCAGATCATAGCAACATGGATATGTTTGCACCAGCTTTGTAAATAATTTCTTCAGTCAAGTCATGTCATCTTTATAGCAACACTTTATAACAGTGGTTCTCAAACTGGGGTAAGCGTACCCCTGGGGGTACATGAGGTGAGGGAAGGGGGTACACGAACAAAATGCATTTGCAAATTCATTTAATGCAGTTGCAAATGTTGATTTTATATAGCAGTTAATATTGTCAATTAGGGTTGGGCGAATATTAGCGATAATATCCCTATAATTTTGACAACGATGTAAAATTTGAAAATATCATTAATATCAAATATCTCTTACCATGCAAGAGATGTGAGGTGTGGGAAGGTCTTTTTTCACACATTAGCAAAGACATAGTTTTGTTAATGAAAACTATGACAAAAAATGCTTGTTGACAAGCTTTTTTTCCCATGACTAAAACGAGACGAAGATGAGATGACAATAAGGTCAATAAGCGAAAAATATGACTATATCAATATCAGTGGTGGTCAGTAACAAAGTAGTTTTGCATTTTTCAAGTATCTGTACTTTACGGGAATAGTTTTATTTTGAGTAACTTTTACTCTTACTTTACTACATTCCAAAGCATAAGATCGTATTTTACTTCACTACATTTCTTAAAACGTATCGGTTCTCCTTATAATTTATTACATTCTCCTAGACGAAGAAGCGGTGCCTGATTCATTAACAAACTGATTATTTTCAATGAAACTGTTAAATCGGTTTGCAAATCGCACCAAGCGATTCATTCACGAATTGTAGCTGTTCTCGTGTCGACAACTCACTGATTCAAATGAGCCGTTTAGAGCGAGCGCACGACTGATGCTGCGAAAAGTAAGTTACTAATGTCGAATTTTAGGCTTAATTATTAAGTGAAAATCATATTTGTGTCAAAACTGTCAGTTGTTTGTGAACAAAATCTGTTGTAAAGGGTGATCTGTTCAAGCCCACTGAATTGCTTCAGTAACATCAGTGTACTTCAAATAACATCAGTATCTCTATGTTTTAGGTCAAAAAATGTAACAATAAAATAACACTGATTAAATGACATATGGGAAAAGGAGCAGGAATCCGTTTCGACAGCCTTGAACATGAAGCGCTGGAGGATGCTGATCTTCTGAAGCACCAAAGGGTCCTAAGATCTTGAACACGCAGACATGGCCCTGGTGTAGGTGCTGAAGGCCCTTAGCTTGGAACACGCAAGCAAAAGTACTTGAAGTGAAGGTTTGCTCACCGGAGCTGAACCTTGTTGCAAATGTCTGTGTGTCTTCTGCCTCTCTGGGCTAGAGACTCAGAACTTGGTCGATCCGCTTTGTCTCTCTCGGATGGAGACTCAGGATGGGCTGGATCTGTTGTTGTCTCGCTGGACGAAGACTCTGAATGTAGATTATCTCTTTCCTTACAGGCTGGAGGCTCAGAACGTGGTCGTGTCTGAGACTGAAAGCTTGGAGCATTTGTTTCTGCCTCTCTGGACAGCAGACTCAGAACGGTGTGTTACTGTTACTGTCACTTCCATCGCGGGACTCTGTTGCTCTGCTAATGTGTCACCTTTGCAGGCCGGAGACTCAGAACAGTGTAGCTGCAATGTGCTGTCCACTACATACTTCATCCACCACTGATCAATATGCAATTTCGTTGACTAAAATGTATTCAAAAAAATAAAAAACCTCTCAGTATTTTGGCAAAACAAAGAGAAAATGTTACTGTGGACTGCTGTACACGCCTCTACTGTGTGAGCATTCATGACTGCGGTTGCCAGATATCAAGAGTCCAAATTCCCGAATCAGAGCTTCGTTGTTACAAGGATACCTTTTGCTTATTTTATGCGATCTGGCAATCATATGCATGTGCTCTCTCCTCACTGTGGGAGGCACATTTCCCCAAATTTGCAAAATTAGCTAAGAAATACCTGTGTTCCAGCAACTAGCTCCCCATCTGAGAGGATTTTTAATGCCAGTGGGAACATAGTTTCATGCCACAGAGCTTTTCTTAATTCAGCTGACAGACTTGTGTAGCTAAAAAAAAGCAGTAAGTGATCATTTGCTCTAGATTTTTTAACTGCTTAAATTTGCACATTTGCACCAAAACTTTTTGTATTTACTTTGTAGCAATAGCTCTTGTGTTTGTTTTTCTTTTTTTTATCGTGGCAAAAGCAAATCATGTTTTTTTTATTATTTAAAAACAAATGTCAGCATATCGAGATATATATATCGAATATCGTAAAAAATTTGACAATATAGAGATTTTTTTAGTATATGTGACCCTGGACCACAAAATCAGTCATAAGGGTATTTTTTTTTTATTATTATTGAGATTTATACATCATCTGAAATGGTGTATTCCACTGTTGTATAGTTTGTTAGGATAGGACAATATCTGGTCGAGATGCAACTATTTGAAAATCTGGAATATGATCATAAGAATATGATGTAAAAAATCATGTGTAAATCAATTTAAAGGGGGAAATTTTATCCCATAAATATTGTGGGGGTCAGAAAAATGTTAAATGCCCTAGGGGGTACGCCACTGTAAAAAGTTTGAGAACCGATGCCTTATAATAATGTTCAGTTTTTTACAAATAATTAGTTAATGATGAACTAATCATTTACAAAACATGACTATGCGTTCAAAAATGATCAAATAAATGTTAATATTTATGTGTATGTTTTGTATCACTGAGTAATATGCTAACGATTTACAAATCTGTCGTAAAAAAAAGCATATCATTAAATAATCAAACAGATCCTTAGTAAATGGTTAATAAGTTACTTGATATATTATTAATCACTTATAAATCGAAATGTCGATCATTGAAACGTTTACCCTCCACTGAAGATCACATCATGAATAAATCATTTACGACACTTTCTGCATCCCCTAATATAAAGTGTAATACATTTATTCACTTGATAGCAACTAATTTAAGTAGTTTTAGCATAATTGCATTTTTGTGCTTTTTAACAAACCAGCTTACAACTTTAATAAAACATACATCAATTATATACTGATCATGTACTAAGGGTTTGAGCATCATTTTTATGATTAACAAATGTTTGTTTTTTGGGATCATAGTACAGTGTTGACATTTCAATGATTTATAAGTGATTAATAATATATTAACTAGTAACTTATTAACCATTTACTAAGGATCTGTTTGATTATTTCATTGTTAGCATATTACTCAACAAACATTTGTGAATGTATAGTCATGTTTTGTAAATGATTAGTTCATCATTATCTAATCACATCTACACCTACAATAAGAAAATTAACATATCACTTATTAATCATTTATAATTGATTAGTTCATCATTAACTAATTACTTGTAAGTGACTTGTAAATGAATTAACAAAACATACACAAATTGTTAGCATATCACTTATTAATAATTTATGAATGTTTTGTAAATTATTATTTTGATAAATGGCCAAAGGGGTTCAGTGCCTGAAATTCCTGCCTCTGAAGTTTGACATGGTTTGATCATTTGTCTTTCAGATTTTTATCAGTAGTTTGTCATTCTACAAACACTTCAAGAATACCCGCACATACACAAATAGAAAAATGGAGAAAACCAGACAAGATGGTAAAAATACAAGGCACGTATCCATATGAAGGACGTCTGTTTAAAACGGTGAGTTTTGAGCTTCATGTCATTCAAATACACTCCTATATTTTAATCTGTTTCTGAGTTTGTGTGCGTAGTTTTGTTTGTTTTGGTCTGGTAATGAGTTTTATCCTGTGATCTTTACCTTTCTTTCGCACTGACGTGTGGTCAACAGTCTGAGCTGATCATCCCTACAGAGCTGACTGTAAGTTTCAGAGCAGATAAAGACTCAGAGTCTGTGATGAGAACTCCGCTTGTCATTTACACTGACACTGCTGACCAGCAACTGAAGAGTAAGATTTTTTTTTTATATTGTTCACTTAAACATAAATAATTGTCTTATTTAGTTAAATGCCAAACATTATAATTATTTCATGTTTTTTTTTATACAGTGATTGGGGCTGCCAAGCTCCAATAATGAAATAGAAGCAAACTAACAAAAAAGATCCATAAAAGTACTTAATTTAACCCATGCGCTGAAAAAATGTTTCTTTCTGAAGTAGCTCACAAATCTTTTCCATATCGGCGCACATTCAGACCTTTTGTTCCAAGGGCCAGATCCATGAAAAATTAGAATGAAACATGAAAACGGCTACTTTCTTATATCTTATCATTTTCTCAATGTTGAATTTGAATTTCCGAAAAGAATCCTGAATTCCATAAAAAACATTCTAAATAACCTCTTGAAGTTGGGATAACCTCCAACTTCTGTTAAATCCCTGAAGAAAAGACATCTAATTAATTTACTGGGTTGTTTCCAATATTAAGCAATAAAGCATAATGCTAGGTTACACTGGCCCAGTAGGAAATGTTTGCACACAAACAAGGTGTACATATATATATATATATATATATACCCATATATATCAGTGTTTCCCATAGGATTTTGTGAGACTTGTGGCGGCAGGTGACGTCACATATTAATGTGCATATTTATGACATCATCGCGTCAAGTTTGTGTTCAGACTAGTCTGGGCACTTCAGATCTGTTCTACTCTATGAACTGTCACATACCAGCGCAGCGCTTTCTACATTCGGTGTTAAAAAGATGCACAGGACAGTTGACATGCAAATGATAAGCTTTCGTGATGATGCGCAGCAGTGGCCAGTGTTTTTCATATATGCAGCCGTCTAAACCCATTAATCCATGGTGTTATTTAATTGCAATTGTCATGTAAATGCATTCATGCCACATCTGAGCTGCAATTAACGGTCTGTAAATATTTCTATTAACACCAATTAAAAAAACAAACAAAACTAAAAAACCTTCCTAGTCTAAAAGTTTGTGTAATAAATTCTATGTTGAATCAAATGTCGGTCAGTCTCATGTCTTTCCAATTGTGCAGTGGACCGTTTTGTTGTCAGTGATGAGGGCAGCCACATCATTCATAAAGGCAGTCACTTGCCTTGTTTCTGAATGAATCAGCCGTTTGGACATACTGGTTGAATGACTCACTTACTAAGACCTACCACCTACTGGTGGTTTGGGTTTCATATTTAAAAGGATCATTGCATTCTTCCTAACATTTTTTATTTGTATGTTCAAAAAATGATTTAAAACATTAATCCCTTGACATTATGCATTCAAAATTGTGTGGTGTAAACACATTAATGGCACCTCTCAGTTTTTTTAAACAGTCATTCATCTAATGTCTCTTCAGATGCAGCTTCTGTTTCCTCTTCAGTGGAAAGATAGAGTTTGTTGATATTGATTTCAACTGAATGAATTAATTGATAAAATATAAGAATTTGATGGGAAAGATGACACATACATTTAAAAAGGTTAGGAAAAATTGCCCATTTGTAAATATAGTGGAAGATAATATCTGTTTTGTTATATACAGCCACTAACTTGAGCACTTTAAGTAATTTGAGAGTTTAAGTGAGAGAACTTACTGTAACTTAGTGCAGTTTGGGGGAAATTGTAAAGTTTGATAATTAATAGTTTAATCATTTATTTTGTAATAAAAAAAATGGTTTGTATATGCTGTCAATTATAGTTCTTAGAAACAAACTTGGAATAAAAAAAAAAAAAGTACCAGCAGGTCACACTACAAAAAAAAAAAAAAAAGGAAACAAGAAAATTGCAACCGGTGCATTCTCTATAAAAGATTTCTTTCTAAAGCAACTTTTTATAATGTCCAATGGATGCTTTTCTCATTTACCATGAAAATATATCTTTTAGGGGTAATTTCTCAGCCAAATCTGATGACATAAATTAATCTGCACTTCATGTAATTAATTAGATTAAACTTTTTATTTGCTTTTACTTGCTAGTTGAATTTTTGAAGAAAAAAACAACCTAGTATGCTGATAGGAAATATTTGTTTACATTTATTTATAAATATTATTTTGTCCATTAATTTTAATAATCTAATAAGATGTGCAAAGAGGCCAACAACAGGCAGTATGGTCCACATACTGATTTATACTTTTGTTGTTACAGATTTATAAATATACATTTCTTAATATTCAAATTGCATACTATGTGTTAACATTACTTCATTCATTAGTTACCATGAACTAACATTACTTCACCTTACTACAAAGCAATAAAGCATTTTGTGAGATTCATTGTAGAGTGAAAAACATCAGAACATGTTTGTGGCTCCTTACTAGGATGATCTTTCAAAAGTATTTATGTTGTATTTTGGTGAACCTTATTGTAACTTTATTCTATTGTGGGTCCTATTTTAGCGTTGCTTATTGCGTCAACATAGTAGGCTCTTTACAAACATGGTGTATCTTTAATACAATATTTTTTATGCACATCTGTGAACTGTTTTGATGTTGTATTTCAGTGTATCACTCTTTCACTATTCTTATCTCGTGGATGGCACAGGGAGTGTATTAGACAATGTAAATATGCTTTGCACTGGAGTAAATAAAGCCCACTTGTGTCTCTTCCACACTTCCAGACTTCCAAAAATGTACAGATAATGTACTCACCTTGTCATCCAAGACGTTCATGTCTATCTTTCATCAGTCGTGATTAATTGTTTTTTTTTTTTTTTGAGAAAAACATTTCAGGATTTCTCTCTGTATAGTGGACCTCTATGGTGCCCCCGAGTTTGAACTTCCAAAATGCAGTTTAAATGCAGCTTCAAAGGGCTCTGAACAATCCCAGATGAGGAACAGTCAGTCATTTTCTAAACAAATTGACAATTTACATACTTTTAACCTCAGATGCTTGTCTTGTGTGAACTCTGTGTATTCCAGTTCAAGACAAAACTCCCATCTCATTTTCTCCTCCAACTTCAAAATCGTCCTACATTGCTGCGGAAGTAGCAACCCAGTGAGCACGCAAAGATCAAATGCCTTTTACAAAAAAAAAGGTAAAGCAGCGATGTAGGACGATTTTGAAGGAGGAGAAAATGAGATGGGAGTTTTTCGACATACCCTAACTGTCTTAAACTGGAATACACAGAGTTCACGCAGAGCTAGACAAGACAAGCATCTGAGGTTAAATAGTATATAAAGTATAAGTATATTTTGCTAGACAAGACCCTACTTCTTCGGCTGGGATTGTTTAGAGCCCTTTGAAGTTGCATTTAAACTGCATTTCTGAAGTTCAAACTTGGGGGCACCATAGAAGTCCACTATATGAAGAGAAATCCTGAATTTATTTTCGACTAAAGAAAGACATTAACATCTTGGATGGCAAAGGGGGTGAGTAGATTATCTGTACATTTTTGTTCTGGAAGTGAACTACTCCTTCAAGACATGAAAAGCGTAGAGCGTGTTTACATTTGTTTGTTTTGACTTTGTTTCTTTTTTCACTGAAGATGAGGCAATGGATAAATCAGTGCACCCCATCAGGTGTGTCCGGACAAGGCCTTTCAGGTCATCTAGCATCACACAGGGCTCAGAAAACCGGAAGCCATGCCCCAGTATGTCCAGTACTAAACGTGGCAGGACGAGGCAGCTCATGGATCGAACTCAGCGCAAAGAAGCACACAACAGAAAGGAACGTGATCGCAGGTGGGGTCCGCGACGTTAAAGGCATTTCAGATGCTTACTGTTTAACCTGTACATGAAGCATGTTTATCCTTTTGCACAAACTGTGAGCTCAGGAGAAGAATCCGTTTGTGCTGTGACGAGTTAAACCTACTGGTGCCGTTCTGTTATAATGACACTGATAAAGCCACCACACTGCAGTGGACCACAGCCTTCCTCAAATACATTCAGGAAATACATGGAGATCAACTCAAGCAGGTTCTCTCTCATGTCATTGTTTACTTTTCAGATGAATGTGGGTCATACATGCTTGTGACAAACATATATGATGCATTTATTCTTAGGGCCTATTCACACCAAGAACTGTAACTATAAAGATAACTATTTTAGCATCCACACCAGTGAACGATTCTCAAGCTTGTGATAGCAGGATTGATTGTGATTGGATCAGCTGGAAAAAATTGTTCTGAAAGTGATTCCAACAATATAGTTTCTCTGTGCATTTATCGTTATGTAGCTGTGGTGTGGACTCTGCTATTCTTTAATATTGAGAATCATATCTTTATCGTTATATAAAAAGTTACCTTCCTTGGTGTGAACACACTTTTAAGGGGAGACACTGCAGGCAAAAACACAGTTTTTTCATGCACCTGTCAAGTTTGAGATTTTGGGCTTTTTGGTTTTTCATAAAGTGTTTTTTTCAGACTAGTAGAAAGAAAACATCCAAAAGACACTGCTAAGTGTTTCTCCTATAGCACTTTATCTATTTGTGTACAAAACATATATTTAAAGGCTGTTTTCTCAAAATGAGTTTTTTATTCATGTCTATATCCTGAAGGTTTTTACAGAAGGATTTGTTCATATAAATTTTGCTTGATTTTATACAACATTTTATTCCCCAAAAAGAATAAAATCCCCAAATCCCAAAAAAAATCCCCAAATCCCCTCTGTAAATAAAACATTTGCCTTTTATACTTCAAAAAAATGAAACAAGAATTTTGAAACTGACTTCATCCAGTGTTGAGATTTTTATACTAGAAATGTGTGCAAATTAGCACATATTTCATTAAATAATGCCTCATTTGCATATTGAAATCTATCATTTTAGAAAACATAGCTATTAACTATTAGTTCTTTTTTTACCCTATTCACCTGCAGTGTCTCGCCTTAAGGAGGATCAAATATCTTCAGTTTACTTTTTTAAACGGAAGCCTTTTTTTTTTAATAGTGTAGATGTCTTATTTGGAGATGTACCTAATAAGGTGGCTTCAGAACGCAGTGTTAAACACCACCTACTAGTACATATTACAAAAGTGAGACTGAAAGCATCTCAAGTATCATGGCAATTACATAATCAGTCATTACTAAGATCAATATGAAGTTGATAAGTCAATATGAGTCTTTTGTAACTTTTCCTTAAGTATTCTGATCATCAGTGAACCAGCAGTGGTGGTGTTACTTCTTACATTTCAGCTCATAAACATGCAGAAATCCGCTTTCTCTTTCAGGATTTCCAGAGCACTTTCTGTGGCAAGACTGGACTGCGGTTGAAGCCTAGTTGTGTTTCAGTGGCACTTGTTGACAAAACCTGAGAACTTGTTTGTTGTTTAATTAGTTTTTTATATTGGTTTATTGCATGATGCTAGTTTCCCTTTTCCAGTAGTCCGTGTCCAGAAGACCCTTACCTGTTTGTTCTCATAGACCAGCTGGAGTCTCCTTTTTTTCCAACCGTTGAGATCGGAAACCGTCAGGTCTGCAGAGGAAACTCTGTGCCTTTGAAACTCTACTGTAATATAGTTTGAAATCATTTGTTTCTTTGAAAGGCATTATCTGTATTTTTATGCATTGTTTCTTTGAAAGGCCTTTGTTGTTTTAATGTATGTTATATAAGTGTTATTACGAAGGTTCAGAGACATGAGCTCTAAGAGAAATAATTTACTGAAAAGTGGCTTTATTCAGTTTTTCTTACAATACCATGCTGTAGAAACCCCACTGTACACACAACAGTAACTCAGAAATAATAAATAGTATTTAAAATCATATTTAATAGTTTTACAGCACCATTATCTAGTGGATAAGGTTGGAAAAAGCCCACAGATGGCCAATGACATATTTTACAGTAAGTGTGTCTGAAGCATCTCAGTCGATGCTTGAAGTTTGTTCATCAAACAGCGAGTTTGAATGTTAAACATTTAAGAACTAAATGTAAACGTAAGAATAAAATGGCAAATAAAATCAATTTGCGGTAATACATCCAAAATATTTTTCAATTAAAGACGCCTCAAACAAGCCTCTATTTTTTTCTGTTTGTTTTTGCTGTTGTTGAAGTTTGATTTTGAGGTACTGTAAAACGCCTCATGAAGCTTACAGCTGTACTCCGTTACACTTTTGAAAGGGTGCTGTACAAGAAGACTTCTAATACAAGGACTGAATTCTTATTTTTCACATCAACTAGTTTCACGGTGTGATGTTTTTAGTCTTTTGTTGTATCTACACGTGTTGGTACTTCAAGCCTCTTGAGTTACTCAGATGGAATCTTGAACGTTCCACTCTGATGCTCAGTGTTCACTCGGCTCTGAAAACTCTGTTTTGACTTCCACTGACACTTCTTCAGTTCCGTTTCTCCTCCAGAAGCATTCCTGAAAGGGAATTCTGTTGTTTCTCGTGTTAATGGTTCTTGGGGTTGGAGGACTTCCCGTGAACCACAGCTCCTTGGCACGCTGATGTGTCGCAGATTCCGGGTGATCCCTGGTGTCCTGGTCTGCCAGGTCTTCCTGCTTCTCCCGCCTCTCCTGGATCTCCAGGTGCTCCGTCACGGCCGTCTTTGACAATGCCATGCACGCCTGGCAGACCTGATGATGGACGCAGAGAGGAATGATTAGAATGATGTAAGACAATCACTTGAGAACAGCTCTCTGTTCAATATCGGGAATCGATTCCGGGTTTGTTCTTAGGCAGGAAGAGTACTACCGCCTCGGACCCAACTAACATATTTTTTATAATATATAAGAATTTAGGAAAGGTGTGTTTTTTGGGGTTAATTTTTGAAATTAGTTACACAAAAAAAAGCTTTTATTTTTCTTAATAAGCTACTTCACATTGAAAAGGTGCATTGATAATGTGCTTGACTCGAAGTGTATGACTGGGGCACACTTAATGTACTTCTGAAAAGACTACATACCTGGGTCCCCCTGGTCTCCAGTGGGTCCTTCGATGGCTTTACCTACAGGACCCTTATCACCTGGCTCACCAACATCCCCTGCAGAATTAACACATCGAAATTCATTATAGAATGCAGTATATGAATTCATTTTAGGATAAAACATTGTTCCTGGATTCATACACATAATAGCAAATTTTTACAGTTTTTACAGTCGCTTTCAAAACTCTTCAAACTTTTCAAAACACAGTGAGCACAACAGCGGTCTGTGGGCTAAAGTGTGGATCATTTTCCATTGCTTTGACACAAAATACACTCAGTAACTAAATCTTTCACATTACATGATTTCTCACTTCAAAACAAACATCACCAAAATGACGTGCCTACAGGACAATTTGCACAATTTTAAACTCAAAACCGAATGAGACAGCAATTTGCTACAATTCTACACTCATTGTAATATGCATCACATATCTAAAAAAAAAAAAATTACATGTACAATTAGATGTAACTGAGTATCTGTTAGTGTTACAGTTTCATTGCCACTTATACAAATGAAGAAACTTTTCTGAAGAAATATTTTAGTAATGTAATCATTGCAAATACATAAATACTGCACTGAATTTTAAACTGTAGCGAGTTTCATTCTTGTTAGTAAAGAAATTTTACAGAAGAAAACACTAATGCTATTAGATGTTAGCGTTTTTTAGTTTGTTGTTTTGTGAGTGATAAAGAATGATTTAAGACTTGTATGAAGTGTTTTGGTAGTGTTAGTGCATTCTGGATGTGAAGTTTGGAAAAATGTGCCACTGACATTATATTATATGGGTGCAGACAAAGCCTATCCTGAGGAAATATGGCTAAAACTTTATAATAAGGTTCTGTTGAATACTGCTAGTTAACATTTTAAAGCATTTATTACTTGTGTAATAGTAATTTCAGCATTTACTAAAATCAAGTTGTTTTATTCAGTGGACCTGAGCTAACAATGAACAGTTGTATTTAGCTAACATAAACAAAGATGAATACATACTGTTAACAAATGCGCTGCATTAACTCATTAAAATGCAACCTTGATGATATATTTATCCTTTTAACAATTTGCTAAAAAACATGATCAGTCCCTCACCTCGAGGACCAGGATCACCAAGATCTCCTGGCAGTCCTCTATAACCTGGCGGACCAAGTGCTCCAGGGTGGCCAATGGACCCAACTTCTCCTTGCTTTCCTGGAGGCCCAGGGGGTCCAGGGCGTCCCACGGCACCAGGAGCCAGAGGTCTTCTCAGGTTAGCGGCGAGCTGAGCTATCTGATCTGAGATGAACACAAGCAAAATCCTAGAGTTTGCATCATGAAGCTTTTCATAAATGCAGTATATGGGTAAACAAAGGTCTTACCATCAATCATTGAGCTACACAGTTCTCTGATGTGCTGCTCACTAGACAGTTTACCCTACAACATAATCACAACAGAAGTCATGAGACATATTTAGTGTTTAGAGCGCAGCGCCAACATATATTGTCTGGCAGTTACTTACAGGAACACCAGTCTTTCCAGCGACCCCTGGAAAACCTTGCTCTCCCTGGAATCCCATCGGTCCTGGTTTTCCAGGTGCTCCCATGGCTCCAGTCTCTCCCTGTGGTCCTACGACTCCTTTGGCTCCCAGCTCGCCACGCTTACCAGACTATGACCCAGAGCAAACGACATGCAGGAAATGATTGTCTTCAGGTAGCAGCATCAAATATTTTGCATTTGGTCCCAGATGCTGCAAGTCAGGTTTCAGTCACTCCAGCTTCACTTGATATAAGAACTATGACGTGTTCAACAGCTGTTAAGCTATTTGCTATGTACAGTTGAGGTCTTAAGTCTGCATACCCCTTTTGTAGACTCTGCAAGATGTTATTTTTTCCATCTTTTTCTACAGCTTTTGTCACCAAGGACAATTAAGGGACTCGTACTACTATTACAAAAGCGTCCGATACATTCATTGATGCTCAGTAAGGAAACACATTACGGGTGATAAAAATGTTTGTGAACATCTGTGTGATGATTTTTTTAAGATCTTATGTAGCACTGTTCTTCAGAAGATATTTACATATTCTTCACAGGAGAAAATACTAACAATTCATGCTGGGTAGCATGGTGGCTCAGTGGGTAGCGCTGCCGCCTCAAAGAAAGAAGGTTTGAATCTCAGTCCAAAGACCCAAGACAAAGAGGTTACATTAAATACTAGATTAGACAGGTTCTCTACTTATAGAGCACTTGTACAAATTTGATTAATTACAGACCGATCTCAAATCTCCCTTTTCTATCAAAAATACTAGAGAAGGTAGTATCCTCACTATTATGTTCCTTTTTAGAGAAAAATAATACCTGTGAGGATTTCCAGTCAGGATTTCAACCTTATCACAGTACTGAAACTGCTCTCATTAGAGTAACAACTGACCTGCTCTTATCATCCGACCATGGTTGTATCTCTCTTTTAGTGCTACTGGATCTTAGTGCTGCATTTGATACTATTGACCACAACATTCTACTGAATAGACTCAAAAATCATGTTGGCATTAGCGGAAGTGCATTAGAATGGTTTAAATCGTACTTATCTGACCGCCATCATTTTGTAGCAATAAATGAAGAGGTATCGTATCGATCGCAAGTTCAGTATGGAGTACCTCAAGGCTCAGTACTAGGACCATTACTTTTTACGCTTTACATATTACCCTTAGGAGATATCATCAGGAAACATGGTGTTAGCTTTCACTGTTACGCTGATGATACTCAGCTCTATATTTCTTCAAGGCCTGGCGAAACATTCAAAGTTGAAAAACTAATGGAATGCATAGTTGATATTAAGAACTGGATGACAAATAATTTCTTACTGCTAAATTCTGAAAAAACAGAGGTGGGTTATTTATTGGGCCAAAAACTTCAGCAAGTAATAACTTAAAACACAGTATAATACTTGATGGTTGCTCTGTAAATTCATCATCATCAGTTAGGAACCTAGGTGTGTTATTTGATAGCAATCTTTCCTTTGAAAATCACATTTCTAGCATTTGCAAAACAGCATTTTTCCATCTTAAAAACATAGCAAAATTACAACCTATGCTCTCAAAGTCAAATGCAGAAATATTAATTCATCCCTTCATGACATCCAGAATAGATTATTAATGCTTTATTGGGAGGTTGTTTTGCACGCTTAATAAGCAAACTCCAGTTGGTCCAAAATGCAGCAGCTAGAGTTCTTACTAGAACCAAAAAGTATGAGCATATTAGCCCGGTTCTGTCAACACTGCACTGGCTTCCTATTAAACATCGTATTGATTTTAAAATCTTGCTAATTACTTTTAAAGCCCTCAATGGTTTAGCTCCTCAGTACTTGAGGGAGCTCTTATCACATTATAGTCCCTCACGCACGCTGCGTTCTCAAAACTCTGGCAATCTGATAATACCAAGAATATCTAATATCTATATAATTTTCTTGCTTAGCACCAAAACTATGGAACAATCTAACTAATTCTGTTCGGGACAGACACACTCAGTCAGTTTAAATCTAGACTTAAAGACCCATCTCTTTAACCTGGACTACACATAACACATTTAAATATTTCTAATATTCAAATCCGTTAAAGGATTGTTAGGCTGCATTAATTAGGTCAACCGGAACCGGGAACACTTCCTATAACACCTGATGCCAGAAAAATGGAATCTATGCTAATATTGTCTGTCTCCTGCTTATTCCGAGGTCAGATCCAGTATGAATCCTGAAGAGTTGGCCACTGTAGTTCCCTGATCCAGTTTTATCCAGATGGTGGGTCAGTACATATAGACCCCTTCTACAGGTCTCTATGGGAGTATAAACTACTTGTTTATTGGTCAGAGGAGAACTGACTGACATCAGTGTCACAGATGGAGTTTTGGTTCCTTGCCACTGTCGCCTATGGCTTGCTCAGTTGGGGACAACAACTAAATTGGGGACAAACAATTTATTAATTTTGAACTATTGATTACTTTCCTCAAACTAAAATTGTTTAAAGTTTCTTTTTGAATTATTGATATATTTCCCATTTGATACTGTAAAGTTGCTTTGGCACAATTTGTATTGTAAAAAACGCTATATAAATAAAGCTGACTTGACTTGATTTTTGCTAAATCGTTCGTACGTAAATAGTTTGCTAAATAGTTATCCAATTTCCCCAACCCTGCCTCTAAACCTGCCCGTCACTGGGTCTAGATAAATTGCACAAAATCGTGACATCATGACAGAAAAAGCAATAGACACATCAAAATCCTATATTCATTATCATGGTGTGACCTAGTGTGGTTGTCAGTGATTGTCAGGTGGCAATTTTTTCAGTGTATGCTTTACCAGTATTAAGTGCAAACTGTTTTACACACCTGGAGTTCAAAATGTTGAACAGAAACCATCCTAAATTTGATTTTACGATCATTTTTTTGTTGTTGTTGTGAATCGAGCTGTTCTGAGACACAGCTGTGTGTTGATGCAGCCCATAATATCTGAGCTTCACTATGAAACTACAAAACATTTTTATTTGTTGGCAACCCATCAAAAAGCTTGATGGATAGTTTACCCATTGAAAATGTAAGAAATTAAGACATAAATATCAGTATTGTATTTCTACAGTATTATATATACAATATATTTGTCATTTTAATATATTTTATTTCAAAAATATCACAATAATCTCAATATTATAATCACTAATAAAAACTAGTTGTTTTATTATTATTAATATTAATCAAACACACAAGCTAATCGAAGTATCCAGGATTACACTACACTGCTTCTTCTTGTTTATATTGTGTCTACACTTTGTAGGTTATAATTAGTGGTTTCCGTGCCTCTGACTGGACTCTGATTCTGTTTGTGTGCCCAACAGACATTCACATTGTAAATGTGAAACTTCACAGTGTAAACACTAATAGGCAAATATGGCCCCTTTGAAAGCTAGCAGTGGGCTCTGAATTAGGTTAAAAATAGCCTTAGCTACTCAGGGGTGGATTTAGTGATTTGGGGGCCCAACACACCACCTACAGTAAGTTTTCATTTACTTTTGTAACCCTTATTTGCTGGCTCACAACTTGGAGTTTATTTACCCCTTCACATTATCTATGGGACAGTGCAAATTATGTCATAAATAATCAGGGAACCTGATGGTGTTTTAACAGTAAGTACTTTCTAAAATGAAATGTTATGTTGTGAGTGAAACTTGCTTTTGTTTTTAGGCAGTCTAGATTGTATACTGCATAGTATTCAGTAGTATTAGGTTGCATTCGATTTCAAACATAGCCACTCTATTTATTATTTCAAGGCAACATTCATTTACCAAAACTGTTGAATGTGGTAACATGGAAACAATGTTAATAACTACATTGTCAATTAAATGTATCAAAGTATATAATTTTGGGGAAGAAAAAATATTATATAATGGGAATCAATATATACTGATTTTGAAGTAAATACAGACCTTTAAATTCCTTAATCGACAAAATATGCAAAAATTTAGAATAGTACAAAAACCGGAAAATTTACTAAAATTAAATGAGATCTCACCTCTCCTTTCTGTCCGACGGGACCATAAGGACCCTGAAATAAGAGGAAACGGTCTGTGTCAGGGATCAGAAGACTATTCAGACATTGAGCTGCATGTGGCAAATAAACTGTTACGTACGAGCTCCCCATTCTCCCCTGGTAAACCATCACTTCCAGCAACTCCCTAAAACACAGAAGCACACATCACCATACCGAAATTTACATATACATTCACAAATAAAACCAACAGGAATTAAAAAAAAAAAACTCTACTACATGATCTATTAATGCCGCATTGCATGCTGGGTATCTTCCTAGTACATACACAGCAAAAAAATCCAGTGTGAAATGAACTCTGCTGGGAGTACACGTGAGACCACACTCGAGAGTGCGAGTGTGTTAAGATCAGAGTGTTAAATAAACTCTAAAGCGGAGTAAAAGTTAATGAGATAATTAAGTGATTATTGACCATTATCGAAAACACCTGATGTTAACAAGCAGAATAACCAAACAATTGTTATATCACCATTATAACAGTCAGTGTTTGCTTTAGTTGGGCTCTTGACACTTACATTTTTAAAGTTAGATTTTATTTGGCTGTTATAACTGAGTTATAACAGACAGACAAGCAAAGAAAAAAAAAATCATGTGGTGTTGGTTATGTTTTTATTTAATGATCATTTGACATGAGTCACTGAACTCATTTAAAGCTTAAACCTAAAAGTGTTAGACTTACTTTCCACTAATTAAAAGGATTTCTTGAAAGTTGTTCTGGTAACCAAAGCAAAAGAAATGGTTCTTTTAGACTCACACATACATCAAGAATCAGTGTGGAAATCTCAACAATGGTGATAAACAGCATATTCAGAAAACAGACCAACTCTAATCATTACAAATCACTGAAACAAAAATAAAACTACGTATTAAGGAAATTACTAAGACAATTCAGCTCATAATTTATTCATGCCACAATGCATCATGGGAGCCATGGATGGTGGCACCCACAATGCACTGCAACATGCTTTTTTGATCAAACAACTTTTGAGAAATGCTTTGGATTGTAGGGTAGACCAAGTACAGCTGGTACAGGGGTACAGTGGAGACACCTTGAAAACTTCCATGCACAACAAGTATGATCTGTGATATTTGCTTCACACATGTGTATTAGCACCCTCTTTGATCGTGGGGAAATTAGATAATATGCATATGCAAAGCAAATATCGCAGGTCAGACTTTTTGAGCACAGAAGTTATTGTCTCAACTGTACTCCTGTACTGTACTGAAGGTGTCTCAACTGTACTCCTGTACCAACTGTACCTGGTCTACCCTATTGAAATGCTGGAAATATTATGATGAAAAATCACAAGGCTGCTATAATCTAACTCAGGCTCGAAGTGAGTTTGCTTTTTGAGCAAAAACAATGCTTTTCTTTTTCTCTTCTCTTTGCTTATATGTGTGTTATAACTCAGCTATAACAGTCAAACAAAATCTAACCTTAAAAATATAAGGGCCAAGAGCCCTAATTAAATCAAACACTGATCACTATAGTGATGACATAAAATTGTGATTTTCGTCTTTGATTATTGACCATTATCGAAGACACTTGATATTAACGAACAGAATTAACCCCTTAATTAATCACTTAATTATCTCATTAACTTTTAACTCTGCTTCAGTGTTAATTTAACACTCTGATTCTAACACTTTCACACTCTTGGGTGTGGTCTCACATGTACTTCCAGAACAGTTCATTTCACACTAGATTTTTTTGTAAAAACACAGTATGATGCTGTTTGTTTACAACATATTTCTGAAAGTGCAGTTTGATAAAAGAGACGTCCCACTGTAAAATTACTGCGTAAGTGGAATATACTGCATGTAAATTCACCCCCCAAAAAATAACAGTGTAGATATGCGTCTCACCATGTCTCCTTTAGGCCCTCCTGCTCCAACTGGACCCTGAGAGAGAGAGAGAGAGAGAGAGAGAGAGAGAGTTAAACAAACAGGAGTGTGTTGGAGTGAAGAAGGCCTGAGAATACAGATAGGCTTTGTTCTGTGGCGAGAGCTCTGCCTCCAGGACCTCTAGATGTCTACTAAAATATGAGAGGTGTTCTTTACTGTGTCTGTGATTAAACTAAGCTAAATAATATATGTGTATGTGTATAATATATACATGTATTGCATCTGTGCGTATATGTGCCTTTGTTTTTAGAAAAGTAAAGGAACTTTGATTTTTTTTTTTTTTTTTGATGTTTAAAATAGAAAAGACATAAGAGACATTTGAAAATAGTTTTACACTAGCTGAATACTTCTAATGTCAGACAGATGTTTTCGTATGCGTCACTCACCCGCTCACCAAAGCCACCTCTGATTCCAGTAGGACCAGGCAGACCTGGATCACCTAAAGCTCCTTTAATACCCTTTATTGAAACACAAAATAATAACATTTATAAACCAAGAAATCAGACTATTTGTTTCTCTGAACACACAGGGGTCAACTGCTGCTGCTGGTTGCTTAATAATAAATGACATTTACTGTCACCAAACCCTATCCTATGGCTTCAGAAGACCTGGAATATAAAGCATGTTTATAATTGCAATGCAACTCACCTGGAATCCTTTAACACCTTGTGGTCCAGGGTTTCCAGGTAGTCCAATGCCACCCTGTTAAACAAACACATCCTGTCAGCTTGGCAATGAACAACATCTTTCAGGATCTAGCTGTTTGACCTTCTTTTCAGATGAGCATGTCATGACATCACAGTGTTACTTTGAGCAATTCAAAAAAAGGAAAGATGCACATTTACACTTGTGGTTTTGTGATGTCAATATCATAGCTCAGCGGAAGCACACAGCTGACCTCTATGATCTCTAGAACTTTAAATTAAACATGTTCAGCCTGTTTTAACCAGCATCTGATGTTGGCTTTGTTTTTACTTACAGACACGCCTCTGGGTCCAGCCTCTCCTCTCTCTCCAGGGATGCCGATCTCACCCTGTAAGAGGAGTCACGTTTAGTAACCAGCCATTGCACATCAGACCATAGAATTCTACTGAATGACCTGTATAGTCAGAAGTGCATTGGCTGTGAATGTGATCTTACATCATGCATTACTACACTACAGCTCTCAGAAATGGTTCATATCAGGTCATAGGTCAGATACATACAGGTATACCTGGCTCTCCAGACGGTCCTGCTTCTCCCATCTCTCCTGGACTGCCCTAAACAGAGAAGGATTCTTGCATTATACACCACATCAGAGTACAATGGACCTCAGACGGTCTTACAGTCTGATTCATCTAGAGTCACAAACACCAGACCAATGAGCAAAAAAAAACAAAATATGGGAGAGCAGTCATTTCCCAGGGACCCTGCTAACAGAAGCCTCCGGTTTACTTTGCAGTTCCACCACAAACTTCCACAGTGCATCTAGTTTTTTAACAATTATTTAAAAATGTCTAGAAAAGCTCCTGCTGTCAGCAAACTGAAGACTGGCCAAGTAGTGAAAAAAACATAATGAGTTTAAACTGTGAAATATGTCAATCTTGTGAATGAGGTGAAGCACTCAGATGACAGGAAACATTGTCAATGAGTTTTCTGAACATAATTATGTGAATGTAAGCTTAGAAATAGCGGATGGCAGTGGATGCTTCATGGTTTAAGTGCAAAGAAAATATTTTGATGCACACTGATGGACAGCCATCTGTTGGGATAATGACAGACAGTAAATGCTAACTTATTGATGCTAACTCATTTCTTCAAATAAAGTTCATTCAGCAGTGATGTCTGTGTTTGACAAACAAGTATAAAATATGTTTAACTGTATGCTATATATCAGGACGACTGTAGATTTTTCTAGTTTAATGGCCCAATTTTTGGACTTAAAGGAGAGATGCAGAGCAGTGGAATAAAAAAAAATAAATAACTTGCTTCTTTTAACTTGAGCAATGTGTGTTTAGAACATAACGTCACCCACAAAACACTGCAAAAGATGTGATCGTAAATGTCTAGGGTGACCACCTGGCAATAGATCTGTTGTGAGACATTGATGTGATTTTGCGGGACAATGCAGGACACATGTGAGACATTTTTGACAGTTATGCTATGTAAAAACTGATTTACATCCATTGTCATATGCGCTTATTTATGTTTCTGAGCGCGCAAATGTAAGCATGAGAAGTGAAGAGAATCCATCTGCGAGACAATAGATTCATGCATTTTGATGCGCCATCGCATTCCAATAATTACTCTAGACATAACACATAACACCACAGAAACCGCCTCAAACAATTAAAATAAGAAGAAAGTCACATGAAAACTGCATAGTTTTTTTTATAATTGGTTAAAATGAATGCAGATATAGATCACTTGATGAGGTCCGCACATCCTTTTATGTGGAAACTATGCCACAAAAAGAATAAATAAAAGGCTTTCTTAAAAAGGCAAAAGAATGCACGTTTTCTTAATGTGATAATTAAAAACCAACAGACTGTTGAAAACGCGGGACATTTTCTCAGTATGCGACATATGGGACAAGAGGTGAAAATGCTGTGCGTACAATGCAAAGCGGGATGGGTGGTCACCCTATAAAGGTCGCAAATAGAGTGACAACGTAAAAATTAATTCTGTGTAAATTTATACAATCTCACTTAAGCGCCTAATCTCAAAAAAGGACATTTTTCTCTTTGGCTGATATAACAAAAATCTTTACATGTCTGTCGAAAAAAAAAAGATTATGGAATTATGATGACAAATGTATATATTACAGCTGAATATATTTCAGTAATTAATGATCTTAATGGCTCTCATGTAAATTGCACATAGATTCATATACTTACAACTCCTCCTTTGGCACCTTTTGCACCAGCTTTTCCTGGCAAACCCTGAATTACACACAGATAGATTTCAACTTGTGACTTGCACAATGATACAAAGCCCAGCAAACAAAGCTACTAAAAAGTAATAAAGCACTCAAAAGTTATTATTAAACACAATCTCCTGGGATTAATAGTAAAAGATCATATAATTCTAATTTCATATTTCATTTGGGTGCATTTCAACAGTGTAGTTAACGGTAATACGTACAGGCAGACCATTAGGTCCTTTCTCACCAGGTACTCCAGGTCTACCAGCATCACCCTAGCAAACACAAGCAAACACCATCAGCATCACAAGAAACAACACCTAGACAGGTCTCAGCAGAAAACAAACTGCTGATTACCTTTTCGCCATCTAGTCCTTGAGTTCCATCCTTCCCATCTCTGCCCGGGATGCCCTATGGTTCCACGCACAGCATTATTATGGGGAAATCTAACACTCATTATAAGAGTCAGCAAATAATACAGTTCCTTACGGGTTCGCCTTTAGGTCCTGAACCTCCAGGTAGTCCCTTGGGGCCTATTTTCCCCTATGAAAAGAATGACATTTACAATATCACAATCACTCTGATGTTACAAAAATAAAGGCCCACACTGAAATAAGGGATTCCAGCAAATCTTTTGCTTACTATCTCTCCTTTGGGCCCTTGGAAACCTTGCGGTCCTTTATCGCCAGCATCACCCTATCAGAAGATACACACATCAAACGTTTTATGATTTTATTATTTATTAACATTTACACACACATAAATAACACACACAAAAAAAATAAATAAATAAATAAATGCACAAAGAAGTGATGAAACACTCACAGTTTTTCCAATGATCCCAGCAATTCCAGGTTTTCCTCTGAAGCCAGGCAATCCCTACACAGAGAAGTAGATGCAAACAATGAAGAACACGGCTATTTGGACTTGCATACGCTGATATCGTTTTTGGTGAAATGTGTGGTGTGATGTTACTGAGGTCTTACTCTGTCTCCTACTGCTCCCACCGGACCCTGCAGTCCTCTCAGCCCTCGAGGGCCCTTTAACACACCATTACACACAAAAAAGTGAATGGAAAAGGTACTCAAATCTGAACATGATATTTGTGTGTGGAACAAGTGCGAGGCAAAATTTAAGTAACTAAACATTATTGTTCAATATTTGACCATTGTTTTATGACAGAATTGTTATAGGCAGTAATATCTGATCATGCAAAATATTTCGTTTTTCTACCACTACTTTCCTTTGTTTTTCTTAATTGCCTTAAAATGCTTTATTTCCTTTAACTACAATAGAATCAAAGACGTATTTGTGAGAGCAACCCTGTCCTCTCCCCCACCCAAAACATAAATCCAAGACATGGTTGCAGCCTTGCTAAGTGCTGCTGCAGGTCTAGCTGAGATGGGCTGTGAATCAGACGCACCTGTAAACCCACTGTCCCTGGGATTCCCGGCGGCCCTGGTGGTCCCTGATCACCCTGATGGGAAGAGACAGCCATAGAAATGCATTACAAACATGTTGCTCTCTGCTTAAGGTTCGTTTGGAAAAAAGTGCAGCTTTAGGAGAGTGTTTCAGTCTGTTACATGACAGTCTCACCTTCTCACCGTCTTTCCCCACCTCTCCCTTACTGCCTTTATGACCTGTGTGACCCTAAATGACAGAACAGCAGAACAATAGTTTGTGATATATTTTGTAATAAGAAACAGATGTTTCAGCAATCGACTGGCCAGGGACCGGAATAAGCAGACGAACAGCTTGGACCAAATTGCTTTGACGTCACACTTACGGCGACTGATAATGTATTAATGTCATGCCAGATATCAAAACAAATGAACACAACAGCACTCACAGAACGTTATAGATGCATGCTGCGATGGTAACGTTTTAGAATATGGGACACTTATTCACTATTAACTATGACTTTTCCCTCAATTAATAGTTAGTAAAGAAGTTGTTAAGTTTGGGTATTGGTAGGATTGGAGATGTAGCACAAGGTCATGTAGAATAAGGCTTTAATATGTGCTTAATTAGTACTAATAAATGGTTAATATTCTAGTAATATGCATGCTTATAAGCAACTGGTTAAGAAACTGTAAAATATTGTGTTACCTCAAAAAAAAAAAAAAAAAAAAAGCACAACTTTGCACAATGTTTCCCAGAATATCAACAGGGTTGCAAAGTGATAATGATTTTATACAACAGTAGTTCAAAGACTAAAGACTACATAAAGACATAAAGTCTACTGCCCAGTTCCTGGATGAATCAGCCATTTGAGCAAATCGACTGAACGAATGTCTAATTCATTTAAACATTCATTTGCCGCCACCTACTGGTGGTTTCATTTAAAACTATTAGGACATTTTATTTGTATGTGTAAAAAATATTTGAAACATTAATCTTATAAAATTATTTATGCAGTGTAAATGCATTAATGGCACCTCAGCTTCAAACAGTCCATGTAAATATATCTAATGCCATGATTCTGCTGGAGATGGAGATAGAGTTTGTTGATTTATTATTCTAGCTAAATTAACTGATACAATGTAAGCGTTTGCCGTGAAAGATGACACATTTAATAAGGTTAGGGGAAACATATTTATAATCATAGTGGGAAATGACATCTGTTTTGTTATATACAGCAACACATTTTTAGTTGTAATTGTTACCTCTTTCCAGGCACAGAGCACTTTATTTTGAGAGTTGGTTAAGTGAGAGAACATCTGTAGCTTTTGATTGGGGGAATTCTAATGTTTAATAATATATTTTATTATGTAAAAGGAAATCGGAATCAGCAAAAATTAATATATCGGCAGTACACGCTTACAAAAAAAGAGGAATCGGAATCGGCCCAGAAAATTGCAATCAGTGCATCTCTAGTTATACCACGTAAATGCAGATGTCAAGTAACATTTATTTCTATAGCGCTTTATACAATACAGATTATGTCAAATGTGCTTCACAGAGATCAATAGGAAATAGCAGAGTTATGGAAACTCAACGATGGGCACAGTTCAGATTCTGCTGTAAAGCAGCTCTAAAAGGCAATAGCGTCATTATTTAGCTCAAATCAGTTCAGTGTTGGTTCACTTTAGATCAATGACAGTGTGAAGTTCATTCATTTGAAGTGTAATTTAGCCATAATCAGCTCTACAAATGGCAGCAATGCTGTTATTCATCATTGGTTCAGTTCAGTCCAATCAGGTAGTAGTGTCATTGTGATCAGTACCTTGAATCCAGGCATTCCCGGCGGTCCAGGAGGACCGGGAGGACAGATGGCCGGACACTGCAAACAAGACAATGATGCAATCAATCTGCATGCAAAGAAAAACAAGACCGCTGAAGATCGATCCTCCCTAATAAAAAAACCATAACTACCAACGTTGAAGTGAATGTTAGCTTTATGTTTGTTCATCTTTATGTTAATAAAGGTCTGTGCTGAACATACAGTTACACTTACAACAGACCCCTCTATCTCTCTGCAAGCACCATAGATGTTAATTCTGATGAATGTCTATAAACACACAGTATACTGAATTAAAAGTGAAAGGACCAAGTCATTTATTTAAAGTATCTGATCAAAAATCCGGATTTTTGCTTAAACCAATTTTTTTCCAGCTGTCTAAAAACAAATAACATTTCCCATAAAATAAATGAAAAGAAATCATTTTGTATAAATAGTATTTTTGCTTGATGTCAGAGTGATGATGCGAACAACACTGGCTAGCAAATTCTTAATCTAAGTTTAACCCTTTAGCTGTCACTCCCATATTTGAACATAGACGTGAAAAAGCAGTATTTAAACTTTTTTTTTTATATATATATATATAATTCATGAACGAAAACATTTTGTAATATGATATTGATGTACATTTTCCATGGTAATGCAATGTCAGATTTTAAAATGTTTTTTAACAAATCTCAAAATAACATTTTAAGTATTCAAGTAATATATAATTTCTTAAGATTTCTAAAGCGTGATAGGGAAAAAGGCAACAAAGAGTCTTTTTGTGACAAAGGTCAGAACTCCTGTTATGAAGTCGATTTTTTAAGGTGCACTCTTGTCATAAATTATTAATTCCTTTAAATTACTTCTCCAACACAAAAAAAGGTAAATTAAGGGGTTAATATAATATTTATCTGTTCAGTAAAATGTCTAAAAATGTAAAGTATGGTACACTGCAAAAATGAGAAAACAGATTTATGCAATCAATCATATTTGTGGTTGACAAAACAAAATAGTTTCTCTTCTGAACTTCGATTTCTTTGCTTTTAATGAATGTAATATGCAGCCTAGTAGACTCTTTTTAGACTCTTTAGACTCTCTAGGTTTAATATGAACCAAACAAGAGCTTGAAAATGCTTTGCATATGACTTAACAGGGAGAATAAACATTTTGAAAAGTATTATTTTTTACATTTTAATAGGGGAAGACTTGATAGTGTTTAATGTTCAGTTATGATGGGATTTAACTCATACACTTGGTTAGTGCTGTACTTTTGATTAGGCTGAGGATGGACACAAATGTATTTGCTGCTTTTCTTAGCATTTAATGCTCACAAACAGTTATTTGACTAGCAGTGCTATCTTATAATTCAGTGATGTGACAAAAAGTTTATATAAAATTGAATGAATTAGTCCATTCAGAATAACTTGATTCAATGAACCAATGTAGATGAATAAATAAGGTAAATCCAACACAAATTTTTAATTTGCTTAATATTAAATCAAAATGTATGTTTGAACCAAACTATAATTCTAATAATAACAAAAAAATAAAAAAATAAATAATAATAATGATAATAAAAAACATCTGAATTCGGCTGTTTTTTTTTTTTAGCTCATACTAAGTTTTTTTTTTTTTAAATGCAGAACATTACAATAGTTTTCATGCAAAAGTGGTAAAGCATCTTAACCTACCAGCAGATCTCCATTGCCTTCAGGAAGAGTTCCTGGGAGTCCCTAAAAAGAAGAAGTATGCATGAAATTGAATTATTTGAATAAAATCAATGTCTTTTTTCACTCAGTGTTGCAGGTACTTACAGGAGGTCCATCTGGGCCTGGAAGACCAGGAAGTCCTGGAAGACCCTCAGGCCCCTACAACAATCACACAAACCTGAGTCACTTGTCACAGTAAACCTGCTATTATCATTACCTTACAGAACCTTTGTTCGCTAAAAACATATCTAACCTCATCTATGTGTATTTATTCTCAGTGAGAGATGTGCTTCAAATTTCACTGATTTCAAATATATCAAAGTCTTGCTTTCAAAGAATGCAAAAAAACACTGAACAGTCACTCACCGGCGAACCCTGAGGTCCTGGTCCACCTGGAAGTCCATTCGCTCCAGCAAGACCCTGAGATCAGAAAACACACACACAATACAAATGCTTGATACTTGCTGCACATTCTCTCTTCTTGAGTTTCCTCACTAGATAACACCAACCGAGAGCCAGCGCAAATAAACCTGTGTTGGGCTCTGGTGCCAAGCAGCCCCATGACTGCATCTGAACTCATAGCTAATGCCTGACCAGAGGGCCATTATTCAGATCATTCTTCCTCTAAATCTTGTTTTGGATGGGTTGTACTCACCAGAGCTCCTGGTCTGCCTCTGCCCTGAGAGAAGAGAAGAGGAGAAAACTTAGGATTCGTCGCTTGTTTGTCATGTGTTTGTCATCATACTGCACTTTTCTAGACAAATGTTTTGTGAATGTAAGTAATGATGGTGGTCTGTTTAAATAAGAAAAGTATAGTGTGGGCTTGAACTGGAGAGCATCTTTTGGTGCTGTGCTATTGGAAACGGGTTGAAATGTCATATGTTTACTGTGTTTACTGTGGATTTACTGATGCTTGGCACCTACAGGGGGTCCGTCTGGTCCAGGAGGTCCTCGGTCACCCTACAACAACACACACAAAATTATATTCTGAGTTTAAAATAATATTCAAAATAAAAGTCTGATCTGGCAAGCTGAGAAGCAGTCAGCGCATCAGAACTGTACTAGCATGTTAAAGCAGACTGTGTTTTCTCTGTACACATACAACTGCGTGACCTCCATCGTACAATGCCAGAACTGTAGGCCCGATCATCTGACTAAAAAATACCTGAATTTGTTACAGCCAAAATTTATTTAAAATAAAAAATGGCTGATGAGCAATCCTGCCTAAAGGGCAGTAAATGAAAAATCTTGAAATTAAATAAAAAAAACTTCACATTCACATTTACACATCATCCTGTTCAAAAGTTTACACCCCCGGTCTTAATGCATCATGTTTCCTAGAGCATTTGTAAACGTTTTCTCCTTTTGTAAAAGTTGTGCATGAGTCCCTGAACTGCCCTCAGTGTAAAAAGATCAGAATCTCAAAATCAAAGAGTCATTTTCCAGGTCATCATCCAGGTAACGATAGACAGTTAAAGAATATGCACATTTTTGAATGGGGTCATTTTTATTCATTCCGTTATTTTGTTTTGTGGAGTATATGTAAACATCTGTTATGTGAAACTGCTTATTCAGGACAGTACTAAATAAAAATAACATGCAATTGTTATGATCCTTCTATTGTGGTTAAATGATTACAATTTTGCATATTCTGCTTAGCTTAGGTCGCTGTTGCAGACTGTCAGAGTCGGAGAATTGCCACTTGCTGTTACAGTTTACATGAATGTTTAAATTAAACACATGACATTCCATTTTGAAGTAATCACTTTGGTCATCTAAAATACTTTTTGGGATGTAGCTGTAATTTGATTACCACCCATTTAAAATGCAACTGTAATGAAATACATTTACTCATATTTTGCATTTTAAATACGTAACTAAGTTACGTGTATTCCGTTACTCCCTAACCCTGACTATATATGCTAACAGAGTAGCATTTCTAAATTCACATTATTCATAAAACAGTAGGTGATCTCAGATGACCTACTACTTCCCTCTGGGATTCTTAATTACACAATTAATGGACATTTAATATCCCATGAGGCCATGGGAGAGGATTTGTGAATGGCAGTGAAGCGACACAACGGATAGTCGGTCATGTGTGAGTGACAACATGGCGAATGTATGCCCGAATTTCATTCATACTATATGGAGCATACTTCTTTAACAGTTCGTATTGAAATGTAGTACCTACTCAGACAGTACACAATAGAGACAGGGGTAGCTGCAGCCTGGAGCAATGGGCGTGCAGAAAGTTGGGGGCGTGCCTAAGGGTTTCTCATTGGTGAAAGCTTTGTTGGTATTGCTTAATGAAAATACTGTTTATTTTTCATGTTTGTTCACTTCACAGTGCTTTAACTAATGTTAACAAATACAAATTTTAATTTACATTAACTTAAGAGGCAACTTTAGAGGCGCTTGTATCCGGAAAAAATAATTGTAATTTGTTTTTGATTATTCGGCGAGACCAATGAGAAACCTTTTGGCATGCCCATTGCTCCGAGCTGCAGTTATCCCTACTACACACAATATATCTCTGCGAAAAGTCTGCAGAAACACACTCTTCATGTCTGTCTTCAGCGCAGTGCTAAACTAGTGTAACTGAAACTGCTCTAACTCCCAACATCACTGAATATTAAATCCTATCGAGTCTCCCCTTTTTCTCATCTTGCTCAAAAACACAAAACAATACTTCATTTCAGTATATTATTGGTCAATACAATATTTTTTACAAATTCTTACCACCATAAACAAAACATAAAGCTGTAATATGAAAGTTAAATTTTCATTTAAGATAAAGTTAAAAGCCGTTTGTCAGTCAATGTTTAATTTAGATTAATTAAAAGCTTCTGTTTAAAACATGCATCATATTTTTCTGTCATGTTTTATGTACATTTTACATAAAAGCAGATGCTTTTATCCACAAATGATGACAGAAGAAACAATCAAACCAACAAAAGAGTAACATATGCAACTAAATAAATAAATACAACAACAAAAAAAGTATAAGTCAGTAAAGCTAGCCAGTATGTGTTCTGCACATCAGCACTCGGACGTCAGGCGAAAATACTATTTAACCCTTTAACTGTCACGTGAAAATGTAGTATTCATTTTTTTATACATTTTTATACATTTTTTTTATAAATTTTTATAATTTGTGAACGAAAATGTTTTGTAATATGATTTTGATGTACATTTTCCATGGTAATGCAATGTCTGATTTTAAAATGAATTTTGATATTTTAAAGGATGAATTTTAAGGTTTTACTTTTTATAACTGATATTTAATTTCTTCTGATTTCTAAACCATGATAGGGAAAAAGACAACAAAAAAAGTATTTTTGTGACAAATGTCAGAACTCCTGTTATTAAGTACATTTTTGAGATGCACTCTTGTCATAAATTAATCTATTACTTTTCCTACATAATTTGTAACAAAAAAAATGGTAAAATATCTATTTAGGAGTCTTAGACCTTTCCAACGATAAATAGTTTGTCATGATTAGATTAGGATTTATTTGTAAAATGGTTAAGTAAACTGAGTGGACGGGTGACAGTTAAGGGGTTAACCTTTTTTTTTTTTTTTTTTTTTTATGTGCTTTTTATTCAAACTAAACATAACAGGTTTAAATGATTTTTGATTAGACCAATAAAAAAGTACTTTTAATGAAAAGTTTAACATTTTAAACTGTCCCTCAAAGTAAGCAGAACCCAAGAGCTGACAGCAGATGTCCCTCATGACAGCTGGCAAAGACATGAGCACATTCATTCATTCTGCCGGCCTTTAATACTGTTCACTGTAGATTTAACCACCTACCACCATTTGTAATTTGGTTTGTTCATATTATATATTTCCTACTAGATCTATTTCATACAAAAATGGAGTGGTAAACGAAACATTTGACTGCTCAACACTGCTTGACAATTTTTTTTTTTTTTTTTAACACAAAATCTAACTGATGATACAGATAATAGCAAATCTCTACAGACTATGCCCCTTGATGAACTGTAGCAAAATAAGATGAACTGACATCTACAGTATGTCGTCAGGCCACATATCATGCATTTCCACTGTTATATGACACATCACATGAGTGTTTCACTATACTCACAGCCCACTGCCATCAGCCACACAGAATTAAGGTGATTTCTGCTGATTCCAAGAGACTAATTAACAGAAAACCTGTGGTGGGACAACTCCACATTCCAGGCTGGATTAGAGAAAACTACGGATCCGTCTAAAGTCACCTGATCCTCATTAAAATGTTTGCTAGCGGCTGCACACTGTGCTCAGGCCACAGTATGAAGAGACAATTTATGATCACAAAATATAGTCTGAAAATCCAAACTACAAGAGTTATTCATAGTTTTATTTGGTAATATGGAATATACACATACTACTGTAGACGAGATTCAGACATTTTAATCGCACCTCAAAAGAGAAGTGGGTGGTTATATATTTATACTTCATATGTTATGATATTATGTGTAGAGAGACTTGACAACTCAACTCAAACAAAACCGAGTCACTTACTGCTGCTCCTGGTGGTCCATCCTTGCCAGCTGGACCGTCCGGACCGGTCAAACCCTACAGAACAGGAAATTTCAAGACCATGAATTTTTCATGAACTTTGCATAGTGCTGAAATGATTTCCTTTCTATAAAAAAAGAAGAAGAAAAAAAGAGAGAGAGAGAGAGTGTGTGTGTGTGTGTGTGACATTGAAAATGCTGCTGTTCCTCCGTGACTTACATCCACACCAGGGAGACCAGGCAGTCCAGGGCTTCCTGCTGCCCCAGGTTTACCTGCTTTACCTTTCGGCCCCTGCAATCAAAAGAGAATTCATATTTCATTTCAAATAATTTCTTACACAGTATGATTTGTGCATCACTCCTGTGTTTACATGTTATTAATTGCATCTATCAGACCAATTTTGCATGTAGTCTTTGGAAGGGAATAATGTAAGTAGCTGGATGGAGTTAAAACGACACTCTACCTCATTATTTACACAAAATCTAGATTGAGAAGCACTGTCAGAAAAATCATCAGAGAAATAAGATGAGCAAACACACAGCACATGCAGAGATACTCACAGACTTTCCAGGAAGTCCGGCAGGGCCAGGTTTACCCTGCACAGATCATCATAGTTATGTTAGACATGTAAGTCCACAGTGATCATGTCTCTTGGTATAAACAAACTTTGTATTAGAAAAGGTTGTGCTGTTCTCCTTCTCCACGAAGGTCTATTCTGAGCTGAATAATGCGAGACAGTATGGAGAGAAGGAGAGTGCAGGTGGAGGGGGTTGGGGAAACTTTAGATGGTTGTGTTTGATTTGAGGCCGAATGAATGGGCCCTCTGTCACTGCACCTCTGCTGCTAAGCAGATTTTCGTTTACTAAGGAAACATTCACTGCTTTCATCGTTTACATGCGTAAATTCCTGAGAGTTTTTCCTTTACCATTAACAGCCTTTCTAAAACAGTCGAAACACTGCTGTTTACACATGCAATATAATGAAGGTCATTTACATCAATGTAATTGATTAGAGATTTATTTAATTTACGGAATGAAAATCTGTTCAATGAAAATCTGTTGAACATATCTTTTTGTCCCTCTTTTGTCTCTCATCTAAAATATTTAACAAACACAAACAGATTATTGAATAATTGAATATATAAAATATGTGTATATATAAAATGTTAACACATTATTCTGGAACTCACATCAATGCCATCTTTCCCTGGGGGTCCTGGTGGCCCTGGCACTCCAGGTGCACCCCGAGGACCCGGCCTTTGCTATAAACAAAAACAACACAAAACAAAACCAAGATCGGTATAATCGAATAAAGAAATCAGGGTAAATAAAATAAATCCCTCAGTCCATTCTCAGCTCAAAATGTCAGTTAAATCCAAACGCAACTTGAATTAAATCTGTTCATGTATGAAAATTCACTAGTCAAAATGTGATTTGCATAGAAATTTGACATATACACAGACCAACAAGAAGAACACAACTGAACTGAAATGAGTAAAGTGGGCAAACACCGCAAAGATTTCACAAAGATGCCATTGTGCGACGATCACATTACAGTGTGAAAAAATGTTGTGTAAGGTAACCTGTTTCTTTTTTTCGTATTGTAGCATTATTATAAACAGATTTATTAATGTAAAAAAGATATCTGACGTGCACCAATAAAAGTAATTTTAAGGGTCAGTAGAAACAGCTGCAGTTTAACTTTTACAATACACATATTACAGTCAGTCCACAAAGCATTTAGAAACGAAAAATGCAGGAATACCAATAATATACTTTCATGTATTTAATAAACTCGTTATCTAGAGACTGATGTGAAACGATATCGCTTCTGCGCAACAGGCTGCAGTTCTCAGCTTTAGATGTAATTGTAGGAAGCGAATGATAAGCAGAAGCGGCAGGTTATTTGTTGATTAACTAGCAGAACGTGCATCTGCCTTACCTGAGCAAGAGACGATGTTAACAGCTGGAACAGAAAGAGTAAATGCAGCGCTGAGAACACGGCCATGGCTCCTGTGCTCCCCTCAGTCCTGTGCCCTGTGCTGGACGACTCTCAGTATGATTGTAGATAAAGGGGCAGCGCTGAGTCCGGCGGAGGGGGCGGACATGAGCTCAGCGCGGACGACGGATGCTCGGAATTCCACTGTACTGCTCACTATGAGACCAATCACCCGTGATGCAAACTAACCGAGGTAAAAAAAATAAAATAAAATAATAAGGCAACAGGTTCGCGCAAACTAAGTAAAATGAACAAATGAACTAATGATAAGTTTTTTCAATGAAATAAAGTGTCTTGGCAGCTTGACAAATGTTGTTCTTCCAGTGTAATACTGGCAAAAAGTTGATGAACACCAATATGTCCCTTAGTCGATATGAGCAATTGAAAGGCAAAAACAACATTTACAAGAAAGTAATGTTGGTGATTATGAGTTCTCATGGGACCTGCTGGGGTTTATTCTCAGTCTACTTATTCTTATTTTTCATGGAAGAATGTGCAATTGATCCCAGGATGCCTCTTGAAAAGTAAAAAACAAGCAAAACAAAGAAAGTTAACCATTATACCAATGGTTTTCACCCCACAAAATACAAATATCTAGTTTTTAAAGTGTATTTAAAAGGTTCAGGGACATCAACCTCCAAATTATTCTCTAAATTAGAATAATTTGGGCAGTCATACAGAAAGTGTGTTGTGAGTTTAAGAATACAGATAAAATATTGAAACTATGTGTTATTTTATGGGAAGGCCTAATAGTATATAATGTTATGTTTGTAATTTAAAAGAGTTTCTGTCATTGTTTTTTTGTGCTGAAGAGGAGAGCTGGTTAAAATCTGGTAAAGCTGTGCATAACCACAGGACTGCTGACTGGTGAATATTACTGTACTCAATGAGCAATAACTGGGATAGTACCAGTCACAAGGGATTCCGTCTTCATAATTTTGCATGCTAGCAAAAAAAAAAAAAAAAAAAATTAATTTTACTTAAGTAAAGAAGCTCAGTTTGGTTCAGGACACCCACACCAGTTACATATGACCATAAAACAATCACAGAACACTAGTGAACAACAGCCACTCACAACCATCTACTCTTCAGCACAACAGCACCACAGCACTTACTGAATCAGCTAGATTGAATTATCTTCAGAGATACATCACAAAACAGATCTGAGTTTACTTGTTAGTACAATAGGTACTAGGTTAAGTTCAGATAAATATATTCAACTGTGTGTAAATGTGTGTCATAATCCTAAATTAGATTGTTATCTGTCATACTGTACTGGGGCAGAAATGCAATGAAAAGCAACTCATTGCATATCTTGTATTTTAGGTAAGATTATGTTGGAATTAGTTTGTTACAAGCAACGGTGCCATGATTACAACTGGATGAGGCTGAATGAATAGACTTTCCATTGGTGTATGTTTTGTTAGGATAGGACAATATTTGGCCAAGATACAGCTATTTGAAAATCTGGAATCTTGGAATCTCAAATAAATCAAAATAGCCAGAAAATCACCTTTAAAGTTGTCAAAATAAAGTTCTTAGCAATGCATATTATTAATCAAAAACTAAGTTTAATATATTTACGGTAGGAAATTTGCTAAATATCTTTATGGAACATGATCTTTACTTAATATCTTAATGATTTTAAAATCATAAAAGAAAAATCGATAACTTTGACTTAGACAGCAGCTGACTCTGTGCCGGATCCGTTTTCAAACTGGCAAATCTGCATTACAGTCACAGAATGAATGAATGAACCATGTTGTCACTGTGACTTACATTGTCAGTTACATTGCGTGACTGCCATTCACAACTCCTCTCACTTTTGCCTATCCACCTTATTTTACGAGAGAGTGTGTGCTGCCATTTGTAAATTTTATAGGTCTGGCTTCTTGTCTCATCTGCGTACAAAACAACTAATTTTGCAGCTTGATATTGCCAATTGGAGTGTCTTACCATATTATTTTAATGTATTTAATTATGAACACTGGTTTGTAGTTATTTATTTACCTTTTTTTATCTGCTGTCAGACTATCTGAGCTGTCGTTGCCATAATGTGTTGTTACGGGTTGTGTCTTGCCCCAGATTTGACTGACAGGCTGGCAATCTGACATTTGTGATCCTCATGCTTTCTAACCTTGTTTCCGCTTTTTTCCCATTTATGTTGCAGTTATGCTTCTTATTGTATATATAAAGTTTACAAGTTTATATCAGTAATCCCGACCACACAGTCTGTGACCACAATGTCTATCATCGTAACATGTTTACATCTACCAATACACACTTTTACCCAAAGTGACTTACAAATAAGGGCAATGGAAGCAATCAAACCAACAAAAGAGCAACAATATATATGCTGCAACAAGTCCTGGTTAGCAATTTATTTTAGTTAATAAATAAATAAAGAATAGCAAAAAGAAAGGAAATACAGATCTAGAGCTAGTGATAGAACAAGAAGAGTCTTCCTGAGACTAGAGAAGAGAAGAGTATGGAGAAGGAAAGGAACTGCTCATGATCCTAAGCATACCACCTCATCAGTGAAGCATGGTGCTGGTAGTGTCATGGCGTGGGCATATATGGCTGCCAATGGAACTGGTTCTCTTGTATTTATTGATGATGTGACTGCTGACAAAAGCAGCAGGATGAATTCAGAAGTGTTTCGGGCAATATTATCTGCTCATATTCAGCCAAATGCTTCAGAACTCATTGGACGGCGCTTCACAGTGCAGATAGACAATGATCCAAAGCATACTGAAAAAGCAACCAAAGAGTTTTTGAAGGGAAAGAAGTGGACTGTTATGCAATGGCCAAGTCAATCACCTGACCTGAATCCGACTGAGCATGCATTTCACTTGCTGAAGACAAAACTGAAGGGAAAATGCCTCAAGAACAAGCAGGAGCTGAAGACGGTTGCAGTAGAGGCCTGACAGAGCATCACCAGGGATGAAACTCAGCGTCTGGTGATGTCTATGCGTTCCAGACTTCAGGCTGTAATTGACTGCAAAGGATTTGCAACCAAGTATTAAAAAGTGAAAGTTTGATTTATGATTATTATTCTGTCCCATTACTTTTGGTCCCTTAACAAGTGGGAGGCACATATGCAAACTGTTGTAATTCCTACACCGTTCACCTGATTTGGATGTAAATACTCTCAAATTAAAGCTGACAATCTGCAGTTAAAGTTCATTTCATTTGAAATCCATAGTGGTGGTGTATAGAGCCCAAAATGTTAGAATTGTGTCTATGTCCCAATATTTATGGACATCACTATATGCAGATATATGCAGTTGACTGTAACTGTTTAAGAGAAGGAAGTGAAGATGAAATCATAGCAGATAGCCATGAGATAGAGTGAGTGCAGGTTACATTGAATGATGACATGTGGAGGAGTATGTATAGTGTCAGGAACCATGTTGAGGTTAAGAGTGAGGAGAAAGTGATCCGAGGTGTGCAGTGGAGCAGTGTTGTGTATAAGGTCCAGTTGGTTGACTGATTTGTGAGTAGCTGTAGTTAACACTCTCTTGAGATCAAAAGAGGCAACCAAATTGTGGACGTCTGCAGCCTGTGGTTTATCTAGGTGGATGTTGAAGTCTCCAAGCATTACTAGGGAAGTAAAACCCTCAGGGTAGGTTGAGAGCAACACACAACTTCTCTAAGAAGTTACCTAGCAGACCTGGGAGTCAATAAACAACTACAAAATGGATTTTAGTCCAAAGAGTCCCTGTCCCTGAGAAATTCTCTGCACATCCCAACTTTATATCTTTAAAGTACCTGAAGTGTGCACCAAGCAAGTATAAGAATGGGTATCAGCAGAGACTCAATATTCAACAACTCAGATCGGATCAATGACACTAGAAACCTGATTGGGACATCAATAACCTCTAGATGAGGTATGTTGTATATTAATTTGTCTAGGCTCCTCATAGCATAGTTTACTTTTTTTGTGATTTGTGCAACCACCCTGCTCTCCCCCCACTCACCATCATGAACAGCACTGTAACATCAGTGGAGACATTCAGGTTCCTGGGCACTACAATCTCTCAGGACCTGAAGTGGGACAATCACATTGGACAATCACACCCTATTGTCAAAAAGGCCCAGCAGAGGCTGTACTTCCTTCGTCAGCTGAGGAAGTTCAACCTGCCAATGGAGCTGCTGAAACAGTTCTACTCAGCCATCACTGACTCTAGTGCTGCACGATTAATCGAATCGCGATTTTCAGCCTGTGCGATTATGACGCGAAAATGTTGCGATTATATTAAATAAACAATTGTGTGCACTTGAGAACACATGTTTTCTGAGAACAGTTTATCTAATTTGCATAGTTTGCCTATTTTCCGTGCTGCGAACAAAACAAAACAAAAGATGAAATAAATAAATAAAAAGATCTGACAGTCTCTCAGCACATGCAATGCACCTGTGGCGCGCAAGCGTGCGCGTTCACCTGTGTGCTCAGCGCTGAGAGACCAGAACGCAGATGGGTGCCGAGGAAACTGATCTGGTAGGGAAAAAAAAACTCTGCCTCTGTTATATGACGATATTTTGGATTTGAGATTACTGACACTGAGCAGAGAGATGTATTGTGCAAGATTTGCAAAAGTAAAGTTGCTACATCACGTGGCAATACAGCAAATTTATATCAAAACAAAATTACAAGATGTGTTTAGACATAACGAACTCACAGACTCCATAACGCACTGCATGGCAAAATACATGATGCCCATACACAGGAGCGTCATTTCCATTGGGGATGGGGAGTGACATGTCCGCTCCACTTTTACATTAATGTCTTGTATTGCAGAATGCACGCTGTATTGTAGAAAGCACCGACTAGAGTTTCCCGCGACAGTTAAAGTTAAAGTGAAACCGAAAGAAAAACGCGTACGCGCATTGAAAAGCAATTATAATACCCAGCGTATAAAGAGTGATGCGCCAATGCGCGCAAATTAGTCTACGTGACATATCTAGGTTGTTATTGGTATGTAAGCTATAATAAGTTGTTGAAAAATGCTTGAAAAAGTTGGTCTGCATTGGCACTTTGAATATTAGGAGAGTAGCCTACTTCGATTATGGCTGCATTTATTGTTTGCACTGTTTTACTTTTTTTTTTTTTTGGTTATTTATACTGTTTTAATTTATGCCAAATTTGTGAAAAGAACTTCAGTTAAGAGGTCAAATGTTCTAGAAGATCATAATTCATGAACCCCCATATTGTGCCCCCAATACCATTTATCATAATCGCAATATGGAAAATTTCCCAAATCGTGCAGCCCTAATTGACTCCATCCTCTCCACTTCAATTACTCTCTGGTTCAGCTCAGCTACCAAAACTGACCTTAGAAGAATACAGAGGATAGTCTGGACTGCTGAGTGAATCATTGGTACAACCCTCCCTACCCTCTACAGCACTGAGCACCAAAACATCCAGACATAGCAAAAGCTTTTTTCCAGAGGCCATCTGCCTCACGAACAGTTAAATGTCCTTTTTGTTATCTGTATCTTGTCACTTGTCATCTTGTCTATGCGCAGGAAGCTTCTGTCACCAAGTTACACACCTTATACACTTTGTGTGTATATGCACACTTTGCAATAACACGCTTGCTGATTCTGATAATGAAGTTTTAGTTAAGTAGGGCCTGAATAGTGAAAGTGATGTGAGGCCAAGTATGGTGACCCATACTCGGAATTTGTGCTCTGCATTTAACCCATCCAAGTGCGCGCGCGCGCGCGCACGCACACACACACACACAGTAGTGAACATACACCCGGAGGGCAGCCATATATCGCTGCAGTGCCCGGGGAGCAGTTGGGGGTTCGGTGCCTTGCTCAAGGGTCTCACCTCAGTCGTGGTATTGAGGGTGGAGAGAGCGCTGATTAATTACTCCACCCACCGACAATCCCTGCCAGACTCGAACTCGCAACCTTTCGGCTGCAAGTCAGACTCCCTAGCCATTAGGCCACGGCTGCCCCTAAAGTGACTTCCAGGGGCTTCCAATCCCCTATACTGTAGGTCCTGCCCTGTAATGTACCACTAAATATATTCTTAACCACATGTTCATAGGACAGTATAGCATATTGTTTTTATTTTGTAGGTCCAGAAACAAGAATCATTTCAATGACGGACATTGTTGAGAGTTGGAAAAACAGACCAATGATCCTTCACATTCACTGCCATGCTGTTCACATTTTCTGCAAAAGCTACACGACACTTCATCCAATTACCATTATGTCTTCTTTTCGGTCTAAACTGCTTGGTCTTACAGATTTAAAACAGGATTAATTCTCTCTCTGCTTTAAAGACAAATTGACAAAACATACTTTTTTCCCTTACTTTAATTTCCTCTGCCTTTATTATTACTGAACTGCAGCAAGTGAGCAAAATGAAAGTACACTTTAATTATTATTAACAGAAAAACGATATATAAACAATTCATAGCTGAAAATTTATTCTAGAATACATCTTGAAGGGTTACTGTGAGAAAAATTGTAATTATAAATTTAGAGTTACTGTGTGTGCTGCACATTCAAAGAATCTCTAAGGGATTCATTCATCTTCTGCTCATAGGGATTATTTAGTTATTTAGTTATTATGCTTTCATAGTTTATACGACCACAGATGTAAAAAGAAAATTTTTGAACTTTTCCAGTAGCTTAGTAAAAGACAAGCTTCTTCATTCAAATTCAGGGATCTCATTAAAAACATGACAGCGTTTTGGGATACAGGTATATCTCCTAACTCTATGAATTTACTGTGGAAATATTTCAATCAATAGTTGTTTCTTATTAGTTGAATGTACATTCTTCTTTCACAGTTTCAGTTTAACAAAAAAAAAAACACCTTCAAATATTAAAGTATGAAAAAATGAACAAACTACAAAAAAAAAAAAAACGGCTATAATAAGACAGATGTACATTTGGCCCCGTCATTGCAAGTGACAATAACATTCCTATTAACTGAACCAATGCACAGAAAACATGTTTAAACGAATCCCTTTAAAAAAAACTCAGTTCATATGTCATCTTGTAATAAGTTCATAAAGTGTCCATTTTCAGTGCTTTATCATGTTCAGGAATCATTCATGGGTGAGGTATGAACTCATGTCCACAATGTCCATCGGCTCTTCCTTCGCCGATCCGTTTGACTGGTTGCAGTTCACTCCGTTCTTCTCGTGGCTCTCTGATTGGATGCTCATCATCATTAAGTCAGGCCTGGGAACCATCTCAGATTGTGTTGGTGAATTGTGTTTAGGGCTGTCAGTCACTGTCCTTTCCTTACTTGTACCTGAGGCGGTTCCTTCAAGATCCTCCTGGGAGTCAGCGGGACAGAGCAGACTGTCCATCTCATCCCGAGAGTCGTCACCATCTGCTGATCCCGTGCTAGAACCAGCAACACATTCCCAATTCGTATTCGAGACCTCAAGTGCTTGTTCCGGTTTCTGGATGACTTGTTGGCTTTCGACACTGCTTGGTTCATAGCTGACAATCTCTCCGTTATTAACACTAGTGCCGTTATTGAGAGGTAAATCTACAGAAGCAGCATCTAGATTTGGCTCATGATCTTCTGACGAGCCCTCAGAATGTTTTTCGGAGTCGACTCTCATTACAGAGTCACTGTCAACCTGCTTCTTTGCATCTATGAGATCAACGACTGGCTTGCTATGTTTTGGCTCGCTTGCGGCTTCTCCATCCTTAGTTTTGTATCGTGAATGGCCTTCGTCGTGCACTGCGCTCTCTCCGCTGCCAACTGAAGAGTTCTGTCGCTTCTCAGACTTCTTCTTGAAGCGTTTTTGGATTTTTCTGGGGCACCACACAAACTTGTCTTTGGGCTCAAAGTGCTGAAAGGCGAAGCGGACCAGCTTCCTGCGCTCACGCTTGTCCCGCACGGCAAATAGGAAGTAGTCAAGCACGCTGCGTTTGACGCTGCTGAGGGTCTTTCTGATGAGGGTCTCCTCAAGGAAAAAGCGTACGAGAGGGGCTTGGAAATGCTCAAAACCGAGCTCTCCCAGGCTCTTGAGGATCCTTGTAATTCGTAGATTATTGTGCATGTTTCTGAAAACCAATATGAACATTTTTTAGTGCCATGTGAAATACAGAAAGAATCAAAAACAAAATTACATTGTTTTACCTGCATGGTTTTGATACATCCTACCATCCACCACTGCTAAAAGATCATATACATGTATACTTCATGATTAGATCATCATGATTAGCTGTTCTGTCATAAGCGACAGAGCAAATCAAATAATAGGATATTAACGAACTGAGAAGTTCAGAGCAGCGTGAGGGCCAGCTTGTCTCTAGATCCAGTTCTAATAACATTTAGCTGAGAAGATATTGCTGCTTAATTTCGGAAGATTAACTTTTCCCTTCTTTATTCTTCATAACCCGAGAATGTGGCGACATATACTGTACCTGGGGTTACGCCGCCTAAACGCTGCAGTGAAGTATAGTTTGAAAGGTTGCGTTTCGACTGTACGCTTTGCCAAGCCACTTCAGACAATTACGTCCAAATGCACGGTTTTGCAGAGTCACCTCATTAACATAGTCTTAAATGAGATATAAAGTCTTAAACGACCGTAAAGAGTTGGGAGAGAATCAAAAATGTGTCAGATCCACGTCATGTGCATCAGGTTTTTAAAGAGACAGCACTGATTTTAAAGTAAAACCTGCTGAAGTTTGTATATGTGAATACCGTTTTAAAATCACTTAAATTAAAAGTCGTTATATATTTCAGAGCCTAAAAATAAGAAATAATAGCTTCCAATTATATTGTAATGTTGAATAGCTATAATTAATAGATAACACTGAGGAAAAAAGCATTTAATAGAGACACAAGTAGCAGAGCAAATTAAAAACATTGTAAATATGTTTTTTTATTGTAGTAGTAATAACTGCCTGTTTTTGCAAAAAGAGTTTCATAACTGGTAAATTTGATGTGCCAAAAGGTTTGTTTTAGGCCCTGTATATGTGTGTGTGTGTGTGTGTGTGTGTATATAGGGCCTAAAACAAACCTTTTGGCCATGGAACTTTTTTTTTCAAAAACAGGCAGTTATTACTACTACAATAAAAAACATATTTACAATATTTTTAATTTGCTCTGCTACTTGTGTCTCTATTAAATGCTTTTTTCCTCAATGTTTTCTATTAATTATAGCTATTCAACACACACATACATAAAAAGATAGACATTAGGCTGCCTCTTAAGACTTTCAGATGGCCAAATTAAATTTTGGTGCCACAAAATAGTCCCCAGACAACTGTCAATATCAAATATTTGACAAAAATATTTGTCCTTTAATCACACAAAGCAAAACAATGCATTTGTATTTTGAAATATTTGAACTAATCTAGGGCTGTAACTGAAGCTTATTTTGGTATTCAATTAATCTACTGATTATTAAGTGAAACACAGGCTTTAGTATAACTATATTTATATATAAATTAACAGTGTGGCAATAATAATTGGTTCAAATAAAGTATTAAATCCAAGTAATTGCAGTTTTATTGAACAACACTATTAAAATACATAATGTGATATGCCTTCACAAAATATAAACATAAGCAACTGAAGTACATTATGTATTATAACAAATACCAAGAGGAATATAATTATAACAAGAAGAATGGTCTGTCCAGCTGCTGAGATGGAGACGTGCTGCTTGTGAATGATAACAGTGCAACAAAGCACATCAGTCTTTATAAGCGCTGCCAAATGTACATGATTGGAAGCCCAAACAAACAGCATGTGCAATAAAAGACTGAACAATATAATGCAAGTAATATCAAAGGTTTTACCTCAAACTCAACTTTATACTGACATTGCGAGACCTCTTTTCACCTCAAAGAGTTTCATTGTCAAGGATCTTGTGTGCACTCCCAAATTGGATCTGTGTTTATATTAGACGCGCTGCATTGTTAATTTTGCGTGAAAAGATTGTTTTATCGAAAAAAAGTAACAATAATTCCATATATACTGCCTTTTAAAATTTAAGTACTTTTCAAGTACCTTCTCAAAAATATAGCTGTTCAATGGTTTTCCAGGACTTAAATTTCAAGAAGTCAAATTCAAGCACTTTAAGCACCTTGTACGAACCCTGTGAATGTATGTAAACTTAACAAAAAAGAATTCTAACAAATTTAGAATTCAGCATTTTTTTAATCTGAAGGAGAATTTAAGACATGTTTTAGGAATAATAACTCCAAAAACTTGAACTCATCTCAGGACAGGACTCACGTGTACCTCACCTCTCTAGATTGGCGAATCGCTCCCTCCAGTTCTCCGCGCGCTTCACCTCCCCGGTTTCTCTGTTGAGCAGCTGTATGCCATAGAAACCAAGCATGAGCTCGTAGGAATCCAAAAGACGGCTCTTAGCCTCATCGTTCTCTCTGAATGCCTGCGGACAACGGGACGAGAGCGAGCTTCAGCACCATCCCAGACACATCCAGTGCACACATACAAGACGACTGAGAGTTTAGAGTTTCTGAAACAGTGTTTATTACCAGAGTTTGGACACTTTATAAACTCACTTGGATTTCCTTCTTGGTGAGCTCTGCAGCCATGTAGTTTACCCCTGGCTCTCGCAGAGGAAACAACCTAAAAACAATATAGCCTGAAGTTTCCAAAGCATTTCATCTGCTTAACAAAACCTAGTAAAAAGCAAATACAGTCACAATCCCTGACAAAGCAAACAAGTAAACATGAGGATACATTACCACTGAATGTAGGAATGAACTCTCTCCAATCTTTTGTAATCCGTTTTCCACTCTGTGTGAAACGTCTCAATCGAAACATCTAAAAACCACAAAAAACATGACAAGAGCTCAAAAACAACGCAAAAAAAAATGGTATAAAGTGCAATACACCTCAACTTAGGGACTTGTTATTGCAACTTAAGAGAAAGTACAGACGCACCATCAGGAGATGATTTAATTTCATTTAGATAGAATTTTAAATTAGTCATTCTTTCTTCTGGACATTCCTCTTCATTGATGTTCTGTAGGAAGATGACAGAAGATCATTACAGCAGCATATTAGTTTTTTTTTAATGAATTCAAAGTGCATTTTTTAGTTTAATTTTGGAGAAAATTCCAAACTCTTACTGGATATCCATGTCTATAGTTCTGCATGTCCTTGGCCGCTCTGAGGTTTCTTGAAGAAGAGTTGGACCACTGGAGAGATAAAAGGGCCAAACATTAGTTTCAACTTCCTGCTTTAATTGGCTGGGTCCCAATTCCTGAACATTTACTGAAGAAGTCTGAAATGTAATCTACCATGAACTAACAAAATGAATAAATATAGCAGCAAGCAGTTATTTAAATACAGGTGATTCATTGAACCGTATATTTTTTGTGTGTTTAGGCTCATTCTACTATGACAATTCAGTCACACATATTCAGGGCTAAAGGGACTATATGCAACCTGAGCTGAATCTGAAGTGCAAACATGCTGAATAGTCTAAAGACAATCGGCTAAATTGCATTGTGTATCATTTACAATATTTGCTCATACCAGTCATTGTAGGAGCTTTGTGTGAAATGACGACTACACTGCACAAAACTGCTTAGGCAATTATGCTAGAAATTCACCTTGCTAATTATTAACAGCACACAGTTTACTCTCTAATAAACAATGAAATTGAAATTGAAATTATTCCTGCACAACACTAGCTCAAATGTAATGTCTTTTCACAGATTTTTATTTAAGTTTAGCTGTGTATTGATGTAAACGCACTGAAGCAAAAGACTGCAGCGGGATGGAGTAAGAAGCCCTCCAAGATCATTCACCAGCTTCATTTTTTGACCATAGATGGCACAAAATCACAACACTTTGATGATTAAATTTTTCCCATTTCCACTTTGATTTTTATCTGAATATAAAATTTGTAAAAATTTACTATCAAAACAGTTTTGTGGTTAACTGATCTGATATTGCGTCTCTGGAAAAGATCTATTATAATGTTTATAATGTTGGATATCAAGGGTTTTTGTACTGATTAAAAAAAAAAAAAAAAATTATATATATATATATATATATATATATATATACAATTTGCCCCTTGAGGCAAGCAGAAGAACCCTAGCAGTGTGCTGTTGCACATTTCAGACATCTTCGCTTTCATTAAAACCTATAGGTCAGTTGAGTTAAATCATTAAATTAGTAAATAAATAAATAAATAAGTAAATATTCATATGCCTGTATAAGTCATAGAATAATTTTGCCTTTCAAATTAATATCTTCTACTGGGATTCTGCTTTGCATTTCCATTGGTTAATCCATTATTTAAAAACAACACTTAAGAAAAATATTTGTTGAACTAAATATTAATGTTCAACAAATATATTAAATAAGTTAATATTAAATATTAACTTATTCACAAATTTACTTACACATTTTATAAAGGTTTTTCCTGGGGAGGTCTTCTGATCCCTCTTTTAATAGTTAACATTTTGTGCTATAACGATATGTTTCCAATACATTGGCTGGTGCATCTTTATCTTACACATGCTAACTTGTATCTAAATATGTGTCATTAGCCACATTTTCCTTTTTTCATCTTGCCCTAAATGTAAAATATTGTAAGGAAATATTGTGGTGTTTAAAATTTACACTATTAGAAAAGTCGGAAGACAATATACTGCATCGCTGCGGGCTAAAATTCAATGGCAATGAGCCAAATGATTTTAGGCCGTATTTGATATTTTTCCAATTAAAATCTGAGAGTCATACGGTCCGGTCTTAAAAACCTATGTATTTTGTATTATAAATTATTAGGATTGGAGTCATGAGTAAATGCTGTGAAAGACTGTTGCAGACAAACGGCATTTCAAACAACTTGTTCATCATCTTTGGCCTAACGTGACACCCAGCAGATGATGTGAAGATCAGCTACGAGTGACGCACTTCCGGTCAGCAGAGCCGAAAAAAAAAAATAGCTAACGTGCTAGTCTATCAAAAGCAATCAAATATCAGAAGTAAACCAACTGCGAAAAGCAAAAACCCCTCAAATGACTTTATTTCACACTTTCCTCCTCAAGTGTATCTGATGGAAGGGTGCGCGTGGAGTTAGCGGTGCGCCGACCGCCTGCCAGTCTCTCACACAAACACAAACAAAATGAAACACAAGGCGCATAAACCCGACTGGTCCAACAAGCCAAGCGCACGTTTTGTAAACGGGAAACAGCACAGTACAGTAGTTCATAGATTAATAAGAGAATAACATACGAATGCGGGCCGTGTTTTCTTGCTGCGGCCGGTGTTTTCCAGCTCGTCCCCGTCGCTCTCCGTGTCCCAGGTGGAGTCATATTCACACACTAGATCGTCGTCCATCCCTAAAGATCATATGAAAGATGATAAATGTGAGCGATAACCTGGAGTTGGATGAGAATCCGCACAGCTCCATTGGATGTGCAGTTGTCCGCAGGCCTGCAGCAGCTCACTGACTCACTGCACTCATCACAATCACTCCCTCACTCGTCAATGGAGGCTGATCAGACCGCTGCTGCTGCTACTCTTTATCATATACTAAATAATGCCAATATACTTCTTTTTGTATGATGATGATGATGATTATTATTATTATTATTATTATTATTATTATTATTATTATTGCATGGGTGTCAAACTCTTGAGTACGCTGCAAAAAATGCTTTTCTTACTTAGATTTTTTGTCTTGTTTCCAGCCAAAATATCTAAAAGTTCTTAAATCAAGAAGGATTTTCTAGACAAGTCAAAATTATTGTCTTGTTTTCAGAAAAAAAGAAGTCAAAATTAATTGAGGTTTTGCTTAAAACAAGCAAAATAATCTGCCAATGGGGTAAGCAAAATAATCAAATTTTCTGCTTGAAATAAAAACAGTTTACTTACCCCATTGGCAGATTATTTTGCTTATTTTAAGCAAAAACTCACTTAATTTTAACTTTTTTTTTTTTTTTTTTGAAAACAAGACAATATGTTTTCAAGACATATGTTTTTTTTTTTTTTTTTTTACATCATGTTTTACCAAGGATGGACATTAACAATCATTATTAACATTAACTCACAATTAATCCAGAATGAGTTATGTTTTATCACCAATATTTGAATGTAAGATACATAGGCATAAACATTAAAAAAAGCCATGGCTATGAACTGCCTATATGTTCACTAAACATATGATGCACACCTGATAAAAGCCATTTGCAAAGTTTGTTTTATGGTACAATGGATTGTAAGTAAATGTCACTTTATCCAGCACTATTTTTTATTTCTGTCTTAAAACAATAGTTATTTGAAATAAACAGTGAACATATTATACAGATGAATATACTCTCCAATCTCCACTAATATGGTGGCAAATTTTCTAGGTGGGGCAACATACATTTTTTAGCATACATCCTGATATGATTTATTCCAGTATAACAAAAGGAAAAGTATTAAGAATTGAAACATTTTAAATAAAGATAATTGTGTGACCCAATTCAAGATTGAGGATGATTCTCACAAAACTTCATTTTCTGCAAGCTTTTTTTTTTTTTTTTAATAAAAATGAAAACATTTTGTTTAGAATTTTAATAATAATTCATAATTGATGTTTACAGTGCAACATCAGAATCTGTGAGGGAAAAAATATAGTACATTTGTTTAGACATTTGTTTTTCATACATATATAAATAACTTTATAAAGTCAAGCTGTAGTACCAAGCAGGACCACACGGAGACACCAACAGACAACTATCCCAATCACATTAACATTATATAAATATATATGGATCTGTATTCAGAATTATTAAACAGAGCAAAAAGTAAATAAAAACATTATGAATTTGTTGAATGTGGTGATCTGAATGCAGCCCAACATGACCAGTTAACAGTTCCTCTGTCAGAGTGAGTACTGATGCCAGTATAAACACCACTGTTCATAGCGAACTCCTATAAAACATGCTACTTCAGTGAGTGCCTATTATGAAACACTTGCCAGACACACGACCATACAGAAACTATCAGAGAGCGCACTACCCGGTCTGTTTATTTGCACACTAATAATAACGATTTGCGCATCTAACAGTGTACGACTCCTGTATCTGTCACTGACTGTAATCATCTCTACTTCATTACAATCGTCATCCATCAAAACTTCACTGGTAAGATACCGGTTTGCTTTATTCAGCCCATACAGACTAGTCTTGACCAGGGTTGCCAGATTTTCACAGCAAAACCCGCCCAATTGCTACTTAAAACTAGCCCAAAAGTAGCTCAGTTGCATTTCGTGTTCTGGGGGCTAAAATAAACATTTTTTGGCAGGGTTCCCAGGGAACATATTCCAGGGGCTATATTACATTTTTGGGATTGCTTCAACCCATCTTTGTATGAAAGTCTATGAGAGCACTTAGGGGCAGAACTACAAAGAGTGTGACTTGATGATGATTGGTCTATATTTCCAGAGGCAGAACAAACAGTCTACAGCAATGAAAGCTAGCGTAACACTGTAACTGAATGTGAAAGAAAAAAATCCCTCCCTTTCGCGCTTTGGTGGTGCGTAGCCCTATCGGCCTAATAATAATAATAAAAAAAACGCCCCTGCTCCAACATCAGACAAGGATTTATATTTTACAGGGAATGGCAGTATTTCACTGAGGAGTACTGAAAAGGGAATAGATATGTGTTGATAAATATTAAAATACTGGCAGTCACATCACAGGTGGTCTTTGGTGAATTGAAGCAGCTAGGTGGTTGCTAGGCTGTTGTTAATGTGTTATGAGAGGTTGCCAGGGTGTTGGTAGGTGGTTCCTACCCTGCAAACAGGCCCGCACTGGCCTTTTACGGGCCCACTTAGGGCTAGCCTAAGGGCCCCCAGTGGGCTGCCAGCGCAGGGCCCCTGAGAATTTGCTTATTGGCAAAGTGTTGGCCCCTTAGCTCTGGCCCTGCATGGGCAGCCCACACAGGGCCTGCATTATTAATCTACTACAATAATCTATTTCACATCTTTGAAAAAAAAAAAAAAAAAACAGTTAATATACAACTGAAATGGATGCAGTCACCACATAACTAATGTCCGTATTGTCAAAAATGTACAGTAGTCAAAGGGATTTCAAATCAATGGATTTATTAAATACAAAATAGAAAATATTCAATTCAGGTTAAAACAGCTATAGCCAAAAATGTAAATACACAAAAGTACAAAAAAAAAAATTAAAGCTGCAAGCAGCGATGAACAGGCCCTCGCACCCGGGCTCACCGCCGACCGGTGGCTTTAGAAACACAGAAAACGTTGACCAATTTATGCATTTAAAGTGGTAAATGTAAATGACTGATATATTCCTTCTATATGTACCCAACTTCCTGCTGCCAGATGGTGGCGCTATCACTATAAATGGATATTGTCATGTAGATGTCTTCAGGCCAGCACTGTCATCAGACAAATGAAGTTTGGTGCAGATTGAAAATGGTATGGTTGAGTTATTGAGTGATTTTCATGTTGCCAACAGGTGGCGCTATGATTGTAACTAAATATTTGCACATAGATGCCTTCAGGCCAGGACCCTTATCAAACCTGTGAAGTTTGGGGCAGATCGGACATTGCATGTTTGAGTGATTGTAAAACATAACATGTCATGTTTCCAGCAGGTGGCGGTATAACTAAAACTGCATATTGTCATGTAGATATGTTCAGGCCAGGACTCTTAGCAAACGTGAAGTTTGGTGCAGATCGGATATTGTAGTTAAGGTTAGTGTAACAGAAGTAATTTCCTGTTGCCAGCAGGTGGCGCTATGACTATAACTGAATATGGGCATAAAAATGTCTTCAGGTCAGGAGTGTTATCATATATGTGAAGTTTAAGGGCAGATCAGACACTGCATGTGTAAAAACAACAATTTCCTGTTCCCAGCAGGTGGCGCTATGACTGTAACAAAGTATTGGCCTTAGATGTGTTCAAGTCAGGAGTGTTATCATAAATGTAAAGTTTGGGGTAGATCGGACACTACGTGTGTAAAAAAAAAGAAATTTCCTGTTTCCAGCAGGTGGCGCTATGATTGTAACAGTGTATTGGCCTTTAAATGTGTTTGAGTCTGCACTCTTATCAAACAAGTGAAGTTTGGGGCAGATCGGACACTACATGTGTAAAAACAACAATTTTTCTGTTTCCAGCAGGTGGCGCTAAGACTGTAACAGAGTATTGGCCTTTAGATGTGTTCAAGTCAGGACTTTTATCAAACAAGTGAAGTTTGGGGCAGATCAGACACTGCCTGCCTGAGTTACAGTAACTTCCTGTTTCATTGCATTAATAACATCCTTTAGCACTTAGCTAAGTGTTGCTAGCATGTTTTAGCATGTGTATAGCATGTTGCTAGCCTATTTTACACTTGCTGATGCTTTTTAATATGCTGCTAGGAGACCATAACAGTGTTAAACATGTTACTTCCTGCTGCCAGCAGGTGGCGCTATGACTATGGCTAAATATTGGCATGAACGTGTTCAGGACATGACTGTTAATAAACATGTGAAGTTTGAGGCAGATTGGACATTGTTTGCCTGAGTTAGAGCAACGTCCTGTTTCATGCGAAACATCAAAGTTTGTCAGACTGCCAGGGACACGCCCTTCGACGAAAACTCAAGATCTTCGCAATTTAGCATCACACAGGGCTTTAGATTAGATTGACCAATTATAATGTTGCTATCATTAAATCTGTAGGAATAGTTTGTTACAGCGTAAAGTGTGCCACTTCCTGTTGCCAGCAGGTGGCGCTATGACTATGACTAAATATTGGCATGGACATGTGTTCAGGACATGACTGTTAATAAACGTGTGGAGTTTGGGGCAGATTGGACATTGTTTGCCTGAGTTACAGCAACTTCCCGTTTCATGGCGAAACATCAAAGTTTGTCAGACTGCCAGGGACACGCCCTTCAACAAAAACTCAAAATCTTTGCAATTTAGCATCGTAAAGGCCTTATCAACACACTCACCAAATTTGAAGATGATCCGATAAAAACTGTAGGAGGAGTTCGTTAAAATACGAGGTCTGAAAACGGCAAAAACTACATAAAAATCGTACAGGAAATTCAAAATAACGGACTTCCTGTTGGGTTTGGGATGTTATGCCAGGAGACTTTTTTGTAGGTATTGGTGTGATACATGTATGTACCGAGTTTCGTACACGTAGCTTGTGGCGCACTCTGTTAAAGTTTTGTAGGTGGCGCTACAGAGCCATTTTGCCACACCCACTTCTGAAACCCATATCAGATGTAAATTTTCGCCAGTTCTGACGTGTGCAAAGTTTCAGGAGTTTTTGAGTGTGTTTAGGCCTTCTAAAAAGCGATTCACTTTGGAGAAGAAGAAGAAGAAGAAGAAGAATCGGAAGAAGAATAATAAGAAATGGAGCAATTCCAAGAGGGTCCTCACACCGCGGTGCTCGGGCCTTAACGAGGCAATGTAAGATTGTAGGACAGGGATGTCCAATGCTGTTCCTGGAGATCTACCTTCCTGCAGAGTTTATTTCAAACCCTGATCAAACACACCTAAGGAAGAAAACTGTCCACAAAATTCTAACAGGCTTATGTCTGTTACGCCTCAAATATGGCTCATAAGATCCACTTTCCTGCACAGTTTACTTCCAACTTTGATCAAACTCTGTGATTTTCTAATGATCCTGAAGACATTGATTAGCATGCTCAGGTGTGTTTGATTAAGGTTAGAGCTGAACTTTGCCAGAAAGTGGATCTCAGATTTGAGGATCCCAGGCCTATATGAAACAACGGATTCTGAAAGGTTTCTGTTGGTTTGAGCCATTCCAGTTCAGTTGATTGGCTAAAGAATGTCCAGTCAATGTTGTTAGTATTCTCCTAGTTGCAGTACAGTGATGCCTACACAAAACCTGCATGAGGACACAAAAGTTGCTTTGGGCCTGAACGGGCTGGCCCACACTGGGCCATCATGGGATTAATGTGGACAGTCTGCTAATGTGGCCTGCTCACAAAGAGCCTGTGGTGAGCCCAAAGCTGTGGGCCTCGCCTGGGCAAACCCGCACTGGGCCTGTTTAGGTTTAGTGTGGGTTGGCCCTAGCCCACTGTGCCTGCAAAAAGCCAGCATGGGCCCTGCAAGGACATGTTTGCAGGGTAGTGTAATGGAGGCCAGCTACTAAGAGCAGAGCAGGTAAACAACTCTGATCTAAAGTGGCATACTAGAGACTGCATGTGGTCTTTTACATCCTTGTTAGTGCTTGCCTCCCATGCCAGAAACGCCGCTTCGAATCTCGCTCGGAGTGAGTGATGTGGGTAGGATTGCAGGGGCACACAAGGGTGTTACTAGACCGTTGCTAGGGCATTTCTTGGGTGATCCTGGTTGGTTGGTATCAGTGTTTTATAAATGATGTCCTCCAAACAAGACTCCAATATTAATCTTGTATTAATCTTTTGTTGCTGCATGTCGCCAGGGGCTGGCGATGAGGTTGCTAATGGGCGTTCCCACTACTGGTTTCCTTGACAGTGAATCAGGTTTCGTGTCGCTAAATACAAACATTTTGGAGAAAAAGACTAAATATAATATAAATATAAACTAAATCCATACATACAAACAAAAATGAATGAGAAGCAGAGCCTACTTTTTTTCTATTGCGTATGTTAATCTATGGCTGAGAGAAGAACTATCACACAAGCTCTACCGTCTTCCTTCCTATTGGCTGTTGCTCTCGAAAGTCGCTCTTCATTTGCATAAAGATGAAGGATTCTCAATTTTGTCGCATCTGGTCGCCAACGGCCGCTGCCGCTCTTGTCGGCAGAAGTCGCTAGCTCTCCATTGAAATGAATGGGGTCACATCGCTTTATCACTGCATGTTGCTTGTAGTGTGAACGGGCAAAAAAAGCAAAAAAAAAAAAAAAAAGTAAAGAGTGTCACGGACTGGATGAGAAGAGCTGTTTTAAGATATGGTCAACTAAAATGGTTTAAGTATAGTTTTATTTGTGCAACACAAGTGTGGTGCTAATCAGTGAGAGAAGGTGTCAAATAAAAGGTCCATACACCATACTAATCAAGCAATACAGATGTTTATTGCTGGTATAATAATAATCATCATATGGATTAAAGAATAATGATAATCACAACTGCAGAAAATCATAAATAAATGGATAATCACAGCTGCAGCAGAAAATAAACATGAATAAATGGATAAAAAAAGATTTAAGCATATAATAGACCCAAGGCTGAGTACTCAAAACTATATACAACCTCAGAGATGTGCCATCATCTTCACTCTCAAATGACTGGGGAGCCTGTTTCAGTCACAGTAGAAGACCAACACATATATCCGAGAAAACATCGGGCGATGTGCACTAATCGGATGGCAGAGCTTCCACTGTTCCTGAAAGTGACTTTCGTTTTTAAATGCTAAATTTGGGTGCAGCCCAAGAACAGGCCTTTTGGGAGAGAGAGTAAGAAAGCTGGCCATGCTCGCTTCCCCTCCCAACCCGGGTGCACTTTTAATTACAAGAAGATGAGTCACTTTTATTCAAAGTTTCGCAACCTAGTGATACACAGATCTCACACCTGGTGTTTCTCCAGGGAAAGCGGTACCAACCCTTATCTAAATGGTCAGGGCAACCCTTCTCACACTCTCAAGTCTCAGCCTTGAACATACCTTCTTTTGAATTACTTCTATAGAGTGTGAATGTGTGTAATATGAATGTAATCTAGACGTATACATTCTTCATGTTGTCACTGTCATGACCTACGAGCAGTATTGGAGAAAGTTACTTCTAAATGTAATGCATTACAATATTGCGTTACTCCATAAAAATAGCTAATTGTGTTACTAAGTTACTTGCTGTATCTGGAGACAGAGGACGAGGTGGAGAACGTAAGGCGTGTAACATGTTCACCAGAGGAGAGAGAAGGAGGCCAGCAAAGCTAGCTGACATTGTCATGCATGAAGTTAGCTTCTCTTCCAATGGCCAGTGAAAAACTGGGTAATCTAATAATAAAGGATTCTATGATTTATTTGAGATGAAGTCCCTATAACTAGGTAGACAGTTTGTACAGCAGTAGTCAGCAGTAATAACAATGCACAGTAGATGGCAGTAATGAAGCATTATTGTAAAGCAGGAATTTCCAAACTTTCTTTGTCAGATGAAACCCTTATCCCTGTGAATGTCCCTGGAGATTTTTAGTTATTTCAATAGTTCAACCCTACATTTGCATGTTCTTGGTCCTCTGATCATTTAATAAATCACTGTTTTACAAACTGATGTGGATGCAACTCACACTCTTATTTTGTAGTTTATTTGGATCTGTCCTGTGTCCCTGTTTTCTTCTGCAGCTCTTCCAGAGCAACCAACTCTTGGTGTTGGTGGTAGTTTAGCAACAACAAAACGTCTGCACTTAGAGCTTAGTGACACTTTTTTTGGCACTAAGAGAATCTTATTAATCTTTCCTGAGAATGAGGGATTTGCAAGTTGGCGCTTTTCCCATCCAGCAGAGATGAGACTGTGAGAGGAGGCCAACGCATGGTTGGCGTGATTTTTTTTTTCTTTCTTAAAAGGACAATGTCTTTCATGTTTTTGACCACAATGCAAAACTTGTTTTTGTTTTTGTTTTTTTTTCTCAATTTCCAATTTAATCTGAGTAAAACGGCTTCTTGAATGCGAAAAAAAAAATGTAGAGCAGGACTTTATTTTGTCCCTAGGAACTGATTGAATCATCATTTAATTGTTGATCTCATGTGACTGACAGGTTGCGGAGGGTAGAAAATAATGTTGCACACACATAAATCATGTGTAATAAACACTGCAATATTCAGTAGTATCAGTTTTGTTTTCATACATTTTTTCACACATCAGTAATGGCAAACAGAAGGTCAAGTATGATTTATATGTGAGTTTGATTCTTGTGGTTACGCAGCACATTTGAACCATTGAGGCTAGTTGTTGCACATCAAAGCAAGTATGGTTGAGCTTCTGTTTATGTATGTAAATATGTCAATAAGAGCCTAAATTAAATTCATTCATCATATAAAGACAAATCATATAAAGACAAATTATCTCTTAATGAAGTGATAGTTGCATAGACGGTCAATGGAGAGACAGAAATCTCTCAGATTTCATTACAAATCTTCATTTGTGTTCCAAAGTTTACCAAAAGTCTTGGAATGTCATGGGGGTGAGTAAATGACAATTTTTATTTATGTGTGAACTATCCCTTTAACTTCTCTTTTTCCTTCTTCTTTCTGCATTTGATCTTATGATCATTTCTCAAATGTGCATACATGTGATGCAGAGAACACACCAAAAACATACTTCCAGATTTCCAAATACCTGCAGTACTCTGACTTTCATCTACATGGAAATGTAAGAGGTGCTGTGGGAATCGATCATAAATGCAAAACAGACCCTGCCAGTGTGATCAGGACAGACAATGCAACACGTTCTCACTCCCAACTCGTCACATATGGACGCTTGGTCAGGACCCCTTGGCGTCACGATTTTACGCACTGGGTACCCCTTTGGCGTCGATTATCAACGTGAAGGGATTCCGAATGACTTGCATAGGGAGCCCGCGGCGTTAAAATTTGACGTCTTTGGCAAGCAGCCTGCAGCCCGTTGTCTACTGTGTATGGGTCGAGACAACATAAATGTGGAAAAACAAAAATGGCTCCAGTAAATTTAATATGGCATGGCTAATCAGTCGGTGCCCCCCAGATCATCTTTATATATCCCTCAGACTGATTTTCGATTGAAAAATATCAGCCGCTGTCTCATATCAAAGTGCCATCTGTGCATCAGCATGCAGCGGTGAGTTTAACAGCACTCAACTACAGGTGAAGCAGCATTCTGCGGTGAGTTTAACAACAACACTTCATGGTGCGTGAAACAGCAGAAAACAGTTTACGTATTATTTTAAACAAATGTAATGCTGAATAAAGTGATTTCATCGGAAGTTGGTTGATGTTGATAAATATTTAATGTTTTTTTTAATTGCGTTCGATTAATCAGCGCTGTCCAATCCCTCTAACCTGATGCTGACGTAATTTTGATTTCCCGCTCCCAAGATCCATCGCGATTTTCCACTCGGTAAGTAGAAAAGTGCATTAATTGAGCTGTTAATAATCTTTACATTTACGTAACAAAAAAAAAAAAATGTTTAATCAAATCATGTTGTGAGTAGAATCGTGCAAGGTTGGAATTTCATGAGTAAATGACGGCAGACATTAAAATAATATTATAGCACCACTTGCATAAGGCTAGCGAAGTTAACGTTAGCTAATTAAACCCAAGTTTACTTTGTTTTGGTCAAGTGTAATTATGCAAGGTACAATCATAGGAGAATATATCATTTTTAGTTATGATGAGGTGTTTTCAGTTTCCCATATTACAGTAGCTCATGATTTAGCCAGTAATAGACATACAGATGAAGAACAACGTGTTTTCCAAGTAATTCCAAAAATCCGCACTAAATTATATAATATTCACGCAAATCTGACCTTTAATAACCAATTCGAATTAATTCACAATTACAACAATATTGTGGCTTATCACTACTTTCAAGAACTAAATAATAAACGTTTAGCTGTAAATGTGCCTACAATGTCTGTCCTTTGCCATTCTGATTTTTTTCTCCTTTTTTTTTAATCAGGTCCTTTTTTTAATCAGCCTTCACAATAAGTCTCTTTTTTTATTCACCATCCACACACACACAAAAACCAAAGGCACTTTTAAGAGCCACATCTGTCAAGGAGCATGACAAGACCCAAATTCAGGCCTTGCCCATCATGTCAGACTCCCAATCAGGCAAGCAGGAAAACATGTTGTGTCTGCTTTGGTAGTCTGTCCACCAAACAAAAATTACGAGAGAAAATGATGTCCTTGGATAGCCAGTGGGGACAATCGGTTGTGAAAAGCAGAAATGTTGTGCGTATAATTGATTCCGCCCGTATTATAGTAAGTAAAACTGCTATTTTTTAATTATTATTTGAAAAGTCTATGTTTGAACGCAAGCAGCAATACTGTGATACGTTCTATCTTTATCTTTTAAAATGTGTTATAGAGAAAAAATAAGTTGTGTTCTCTGCCAAATATTAAGTCAAGTCAATATTATATAATTTGGTTATAAAAAAGTCAATGGTAGAAACTGAAGGAGTACCTCTGAACTTATCTAAAAATTACCATTAATTGTATTATGCAGTCATGTGTTTTGTAAAGTAATAATATTAATAAAACAGATTAAGGCCTATTTTCTTGCATTGCACTTTACAAAAATTACCTTATAATACAATTGTCAAATTATAAAATTGTATACAGTACAAATTAAGATATTATACAGTACTAATTTATCTGATAATTCAGTGGGTTTAACTAATGGGTAGTAACTGCTTTTTTTTAATTTCAGGTGCAGAAACTTGAGGCTGTGGGTTACAAGCCCATTTTATTTCTTGGCAAAAAAGAAAAAAAGGATTCAAATAAATGGGTTGCAGACATTATAACCCATCTGCAACCCACTCCTGACACAAAAATGTTTTTGGAGAAGATGCGGAGGGCTTTTGAGTTTATCCTGATTAAATGTAAGGGCAAGATATCAAGATACATGGTATTTAAAATACATTTATTTTTCTTTGTTAATATGCACAGATTTGAAAATAATGTAAACTCGTATCAACCTTCACAGCACAGCAGCTGGACAGCAACTTCCCCATTGCAGAGCAACCAGGCAGCATCGGCGTGGAGCAGCCGGAGCAACCGGGGAGCAGCAGCGTGGAGCAGCCGGAGAGCATCAGCGTTGAGCTGACGGAGAACATCGGCTTGGAGCAGCCTGAGAGCATCAGCGTTGAGCTGCCGGAGCAACCGGGGAGCAGCAGCGTTGAGCTGACGGAGAACATCGGCTTGGAGCAGCCTGAGAGCATCAGCGTTGAGCTGCCGGAGCAACCGGGGAGCAGCAGCGTTGAGCTGACGGAGAACATCGGCTTGGAGCAGCCTGAGAGCATCAGCGTTGAGCTGCCGGAGCAACCGGGGAGCATCAGCGTGGAGCAGCCGGAGAGCATCAGCGTTGAGCTGACAGAGAACATCGGCTTGGAGCAGCCTGAGAGCATCAGCGTTGAGCTGCCAGAGCAACCGGGGAGCAGCGTTGAGCTGACGGAGAACATCGGCTTGGAGCAGCCTGAGAGCATCAGCGTTGAGCTGCCGGAGCAACCGGGGAGCATCAGCGTGGAGCAGCCGGAGAGCATCAGCGTTGAGCTGCCGGAGCAACCGGGGAGCATCAGCGTGGAGCAGCCGGAGAGTCTCATCAAGGACTCTGAGACTGTATTTATTCTTGACCTTGTTTCTCTGTCCCCACAGTCTCTTACTTCTCTCTCTGCTCCGTCCTCTAGTACTTTTACTTCTGTTCTTCCTCCACACACTTCTTCTTGTCTGTCAAGCTCTTTGCAAAAGAGGAAGAAAAGAACAAAAACTTCTACCTCTTCACTGCCACATTCTGCCAACTCTGTCCCACCTCCACCTTGTTCTCAGCCTGCTGCCTCTTCCATCTCCGAGTCCCTGAATCAGGAGGGGCCAGTGGTGAAGAAGAGAATAAAGGGTAACTTTTGTTTTGCAGTGTTACATCTTAAGCTACAATAGTATCACTTTTGCACTCAGACAAACTTGACAGCAGATAACCAGTCACCAGGTCATTCATAGTCAATGCAAAGTATTATGTTTTTAATTATTTAGTTGGAAGTGGCCAGTGTCCTAGGGCTGTTGTTAATATCAATCACTGACTTAAGCTAAGAGGGCCTTTGAAAACCCAGCCAAATACTTTTTGCTTTATGGACAAAAACAGACAAATTCATTCAAATAAGATAAAGACCGTACCATAGATCAAGTGACAATGATAACTTTGAACTTGCGATTCAACTAAAAAGCATGTCATTCATGACTTAATAAACTTTTGTTCTCCTTTGTTCACTTAAGGTTGCCGAAAATGTAGTAGGCAGAAGGTCTTCTTATTTGAAAAAATAACCGGGGAAAGAACAAGTGAGGTATGTCTTTTATTAGGCTGCTTGCTTGTCTTAGTGACTGATTTGTTATGCACTATTCAGTGTTCACCAAATACTGATTACGTTTATTTGTGTGTGTGTGTGTGTGTGTGTGTGTGTGTGTGTGTATGTGTAGGGTAAAAAAGAATTGAAGGTTCACTGGTTGCCTTGCACTGTGTGGTAAGTCATCTTTTATTATTAACAATTTAAATACATTTCAACAAAGACAATAGATCTACAAATCTGGTTCACTCCTACTATTACTATGAATGTGAGATACTCCAATGCACAAAATGGCTATGAATAGTCCTGCCTTCTGAGTTAAGGGCACTGATTGCATCATTGCACTGGCCTTTAAAAACAACCTATAGAATCTACTCAATAAATTAGGGTAAAACAGGTAACAATTTGCACTCACTTTGTTTGGGTAGATTCTATTCTATATATTTGAGTAAAGATTACCTAAATTTAACAGCTATGACCAACTAGAACAAATTAGGTAAGTTCTACCTAATACAGGTCCTTCTCAAAAAATTAGCATATTGTGATAAAGTTCATTATTTTCTGCAATGTACTGATAAACATTAGACTTTCATATATTTTAGATTCATTACACACAACTGAAGTAGTTCAAGCCTTTTATTGTTTTAATATTGATGATTTTGGCATACAGCTCATGAAAACCCAAAATTCCTATCTCAAAAAATTAGCATATTTCATCCGACCAATAAAAGAAAAGTGTTTTTAATACAAAAAAAGTCAACTTTCAAATAATTATGTTCAGTTATGCACTCAATACTTGGTCGGGAATCCTTTTGCAGAAATGACTGCTTCAATGCGGCGTGGCATGGAGGCAATCAGCCTGTGGCACTGCTGAGGTGTTATGGAGGCCCAGGATGCTTCGATAGCGGCCTTAAGCTCATCCAGAGTGTTGGGTCTTGCGTCTCTCAACTTTCTCTTCACAATATCCCACAGATTCTCTATGGGGTTCAGGTCAGGAGAGTTGGCAGGCCAATTGAGCACAGTAATACCATGGTCAGTAAACCATTTACCAGTGGTTTTGGCACTGTGAGCAGGTGCCAGGTCGTGCTGAAAAATGAAATCTTCATCTCCATAAAGCTTTTCAGCAGATGGAAGCATGAAGTGCTCCAAAATCTCCTGATAGCTAGCTGCATTGCCCCTGCCCTTGATAAAACACAGTGGACCAACACCAGCAGCTGACATGGCACCCCAGACCATCACTGACTGTGGGTACTTGACACTGGACTTCAGGCATTTTGGCATTTCCCTCTCCCCAGTCTTCCTCCAGACTCTGGCACCTTGATTTCCGAATGACATGCAAAATTTGCTTTCATCCGAAAAAAGTACTTTGGATCACTGAGCAACAGTCCAGTGCTGCTTCTCTGTAGCCCAGGTCAGGCGCTTCTGCCGCTGTTTCTGGTTCAAAAGTGGCTTGACCTGGGGAATGCGGCACCTGTAGCCCATTTCCTGCACACGCCTGTACACGGTGGCTCTGGATGTTTCTACTCCAGACTCAGTCCACTGCTTCCGCAGGTCCCCCAAGGTCTGGAATCGGTCCTTCTCCACAATCTTCCTCAGGGTCCGGTCACCTCTTCTGGTTGTGCAGCGTTTTCTGCCACACTTTTTCCTTCCCACAGACCTCTTGCTTGAGGGTGTCAATGATGGCCTTCTGGACAGCAGTCAGGTCGGCAGTCTTACCCATGACTGCGGTTTTGAGTAATGAACCAGGCTGGGAGTTTTTAAAAGCCTCAGGAATCTTTTGCAGGTGTTTAGAGTTAATTAGTTGATTCAGATGATTAGGTTAATAGCTCGTTTAGAGAACCTTTTCATGATATGCTAATTTTTTGAGATAGGAATTTTGGGTTTTCATGAGCTGTATGCCAAAATCATCAATATTAAAACAATAAAAGGCTTGAACTACTTCGAGTTGTGTGTAATGAATCTAAAATATATGAAAGTCTAATGTTTATCAGTACATTACAGAAAATAATGAACTTTATCACAATATGCTAATTTTTTGAGAAGGACCTGTACATTACATAAGTAATTACTTTTTGAGATTGAGCACACAGCAAATTCTTCAGTGTTAAATTATCCCTTTAACTGCCATTAATAGCCTTCCTGAACAGCTAATGGCAGTTAAAGGGTTAACACTCTGAGTGTGGACACATAGATACTGAAGCAGTGTTAAAAATAACACTGAAGCAGTGTTAAAGTTAATAAAGATGATTAACAAACTGATGATTAAACATTAGTATAGACACCTGATATTATCCATGTTAAAACAGCCAAACAAGCCAAGAGCAGTAGTCATGAGTTGCTTATGATTATGTTTTAACATCATCATTATTTCACCTAGAGTCTAATCTATGAGTTATTTTTATTTTATTGACAATAACAGCCTTGTAAACTGACAGCAATAGATGATGTATTTTCTATACATATTAGAAAGATTTCTTTTAAGCAGTTCTGATAAAAAAAACAAAAAAACATTTTGTTTAGGCACACACAGACATCAATAACCAGTGTATTAATCTCAACAATGGTGATGAACAGCTTATTTAGAAAAACAGATATAAAGACAATTCAGCTCATAATTTTTTTCAAGTGGCAATACATGATGGGAACCATGGATGAGTTTTGATTGGCTACCACGTGCTTACTTGATGCTCACTGTTGTTGAGATTCTCATTCTGGTTCTTGTCTGTGTGTTCCTAAACAACATACTTTTATTTATCTAAACTGCTTGAAAGTTATTTCTCCAAAATGTATATAAAATACAGGATCTATTGCTGTTGGTTTGCAAGGCTGTTACAGTCAGTAAACGGAAAAATAACTCATAGATTAGACTCTAGGTGAAATAATGATGATGTTAAAACATAATCATGAGCACCTGATGTCTGCTGTTTTTGGCTTTTCTGTCTGTTTTAACATAGATACAGCAGCCAAACTAAATCTAACATTAAAGATATAAGGGTCAAGATCCAAACTAATGCAAACACTGACCACTATAATGTTTGTTTAAAAATGTTGATTTTCTCCTTTGGTGATTCTGATTGTTATCATCAGGTGTCTATACTAATGTTTAATCATCAGCTGTTAATTACCTAGTTATCTCAATAACTTCAACACTGCTTCAGTGTCTATATGTGTCCACACTCAAGAGTGTTAATTTCACACTGAGGAATTTGCTCTGTACTCAAATTTTGTAAGTAATTAATTTTGTAATGTATTAGGTAGAACTTACCTAATTTGTTCTAGTTTGTCATAGCTGTTAAATTTAGGTAATCTTTACTCAAATATATAGGATAGAATTTACCCAAACAAAGTGAGTGCAAATTGTTTCCTCTTTTACTCTAATTTATTAAGTAGATTCTATAAGTTGTCTTTTACAGTGTAGAAGGATGCGTTCAGAGGGGACAAGACAAAAAAATAGCTGTTATTAGTGGTAAGAAATCAACTTTGAACTTTTGATAGATCAGACATATAGGTCAGGGTGCTGAAAGAATATCATGCGATTTTAGAACTGAAATGTCCTTGTTACTGAAATAAAAAGCTTTAATAGTCATCAGGTCCAAAAAACACTAGAGTCAGGAATGTGACTATTGATAGGTTGAACATGTCTCCAGAGAAGAATATCAACACCTAATTCTGTAGCCCCTCCCACTGATTTGCACATGCCATTACAAATGTGACTCAAACCAGATCAAGCAACCAAGCAATAAACATGCTGTTGGCTTGCCATAGATTAGAAGACTGTTTATGGAAAAACTGTGGAGATAATAAAGTGATATTAAAGATGCCGCAGTTCTGTTTTGGCCTGACAGTGAGGTTGAAGTGTGGGTTAACTATGTTTTTTTAAAAATAGTTTACTGGCCAACATTAATTCCACTTCAACAAATATCAATGAACATCAGTGAACTGTCTAAATGAAACACAACATTGATATTGATTTTGCTGCATTGTACTGTAATGTTATGTGTACTTATGATACTTTACAGTGGCAGAACCTGGGATGACACATGGGAGCCTGCCAGTGAATTCCAACACTTTGTGCCCGAGTCTCCATATCTCAGCCAGCTTTCAGCATGATTGTCTAGTCACCACAATTGTTTTTTTCAGTGTTTTTGCTTGCTGTTATCTTTGCACAATGCATTACCCTTTTAAATACTTTGTTGATAACAATTGTAACAATTTTAATTGGTAAAGAAAATCCAAAAGGTGATTAAATCATCAACTTTCTAAAAATGTGTCTTGCATTCAGCATTAAAATAAAAACAATTATTATATATTGCTGTCTTTTTTGGAAGAAATGTACACACACACACACACACAATAAAATAAAATGTTTAACTTTAGATAATATTATTAAAAAGAATATTTAATAATATTGCAATACATCATTAAGAATAAAATATTTTTCATAGATTTTTTAATAGATTTATCAATAAGAATATTGTTTATTTATTTGACATACAGTATCCAGCTGTCATATACAGATCCCTTTGCACTACTCTCTTTGTAAGAGAAGTGTGTTCTTTAAAGGATGTTACCTATACAAGGCTGCATGGCATTTAGCACTAATGTAATTTTTAAATGTTTTTTTTTTTATTAAATATTTTCTGATTCTATATTATTTACTATTAATCTTTATCACTTAACTAAAAGTAAATATTTCTATGACTAGTTAAATTATGTACTACAATAAAATAAATAATTTAATTAGACTTTTCTACCCTCTGGTTTGTAGGCCTACCATAGAAATCAAAAGGCAGTAGCATTGAAATAAATTTACACTGTAGTCTGTCTCTTCAGCTTAGACCCCTGGCCTATATGAATCCGTCACAGGAAAAAAAAAATTGTACTTTTAATGAGGAGAAACAGGACATGAGGCCTTTGTGTGTAGTTTGCATGTTCTCCCTGTGTCAGTGTGGGTTTCCTCTGACGCTCTGGTGTCCTCTCACCGCCCAAAGACATGCGTGTTAGGCTAATTGAAGATTTCAAATTGTCCCCCCGACTTGTGTATAGAACAGAGTTTTGTATAGAAAAAACTTGTGTATCGATTAACTGGTTAGATGCTGGATTGGCGTTAAGAAACAAATAAACAAATTTAAACTGACCCTCTAGTAGTTACCATATATGGACACAAGGAAGTGTGACGTGGATTTTGACACGTTGTGGTTTGACTTTTTTGATTTTAGGCTAAAATACAAGGTTCTTAATGTTGTTAACTATGTATTGCTGGCATTATATTGTCAGCAATATTGTCATCTAATTATTATATATTGCTATTTTTAAAGAAATAATTGTTTTACCGAGATCACAACCCTAACCCTAAAATTTTCAATTCAAACTACAATTCGCGCTACTACGGCCTATCGATCGAATGTCAGGGACTTATGGGTAATGTAGTTTAAAAACTTATATGACTTAAATGAAAGTAATTATCTTTAATGAACAAAGGGAATATCTAAATAAGTAAATTATGCAGATCTTTATGACACATTTGAGAGTCAGGCTGAAATTATTATTATTATTTTACTATGAGCAGTTTTTAAATAGATATATATATATATATATATATATATATATATTTTTTTTTTTTTTTTTTTACAGACATACCATATAGGTAAGGACACTGTATTCAACATTATTTACTAAACATAAGTAGTTGTCCTGCTAATTTTGGATTTGATACACTAACTGTACTTTAAGTTACAGACATATGAAATGTGCATTTTTTTTTCTCTTCAAGAAAAGGGCTATAAAAGGGGGTAAAAGGGCTATAAAACCTAAACAGATCAACTGTCTTCATCATGGACAAGAAATTGTGGAGTCACATTTGTGTCTGAAAATATCTTTCTGCCCTTTCCTAAACTTACAACATGCTTGTTAGTTTTTGATGGAACAGTGAGGCTCTCAAAATATAATACAGAAATACAGTACAATTTTACACAAATATTTTAATATAACATGTATAAGCAACAAATTGATTATTTCTTTATTGATTGATTTATTTTTTTAACAACATGTGGGAGATTTTTTGGTTCATTAATGATTAAAGGGTCACAAATCCCTAATTCACGGAGACAAAGGCCTTGGGGTATGATAGTTGGGGATGTGTACGAACTAGTGTCCATATGTGGAAAGACAGTGGTTATGACCTGTAACCTTCAGGATTGGGGAAAGATATAAAGATGTAAGGAGCCCTCCCTTCCTAGTCACACACTCTGCAGCTAATTTGTGCCTGTATGTTTGTCTGACCTTTCTTGCAAGAAATTAAAAGAAAAGACAACTTGATTGAGTTCTGTCTCTTATGTACCACAGAGTTGAATTTTTGCCAAAACACAACATGACAATGGAAGAAATTTTATTGTTGTGGAATCTTGGTTCCTCCCTTCATAATGTTTTTTCACTCTCTTGCTTCTCTAACTCAACCATTACTCTAAACCAATGTCTATTTTTTATACAGCACTTTTCAGTACAGAACACAAAAGAAGAGACATGTGGCCCCTGTTGGTTTTCCTCAGCCAAGATCTAAAATTCCATTTCCCATGTGATTCATATTTAATACAATTATTTTTACTTATGCTACTTATGACTAGTTCTGGTTGAAGTGAAGCTCATTTTAAAATATCTTGTACACAGCTGCATCTAATTTTATTTTTATTATGGTTTACCTGCTAATTGTTTTGTTTTTTTTCAATTAATTAGTTCATTGTTTGGTTTCTGACTGCATTTTTAGAACTCTTACAATTACAAATTATCCCAAGAGAAACCTTTGCAAATGCTGTGAACAGATCAAATTTCTAAATTAAAATATAAAGCAAATAAATGCATAACATTTGAAATTTACTAATTTTCTAAAATGGAATAGTGAAATGTTTTTTTGCATTACAATGTTCAGCAATTATTTTTAGATTAGTTGCCAATTCTTTTCTGCTAGTCCACTAGCCTACTTGTTCTATAACTATTAACTACAGAGTATTTTTACTAAATTGTCTTATTTTATAAGCTCTCTGTGTGCAGTCAATTTCAGTAAAAAAGTGTTGTTCTCTCTAAATTGCAATTTATTACAGGTACAAATTGACATGAGGAGAAAAGTGTTATATATGGAAAATTGTACAGTTGAAGTACCTTACATAATATATACTTAATATACTTCAGTACACTTTATGACCCAAGTCTACAATAATGCACCTAATTTGCAGTTTGTACAAGTTGTAATCTCATTAACCCAATGTTAATGTAACTTCTGCTGTTACTACCATTTATTAGCTCTAGTAGTATATTGTAGATATAATGTCTTATATTCTGGCTTTGCAAACAAGTCAGTATTGAATCCTTGAATTTACACCATTGACTAGTTGTAGAAACATGCACGTGAACATTTACATGTATGTGAAAAAAAGAGGTAACACTTTGGTTATATTTATAAGATGATGAAAGATTTTATTACATGCATTATATTGCATTCAGGGTTATGGTCATTGTCAAGAAACCACAAGTGTCTTGTGGTTTACAAATCATCATCAGAAACTTCATAGTCAGTGTCACACACATCAGCAGATGCTTTTTTCAAGAAGTTGATGTCCTCTCCTCCAGACAAAACTTCTAGGTAACAGTCTCTTGCTAGCTTCCTCATATTTCTGATTTTATGTTGCTTTCTGAGGATGATGCTCTGCAGACCTTTCAAACCCTCTTCGCTTAGGCCAAATGGCGAATCTTAAAAGAAAAGCAAAACAACATTAGGCCTGCCTTATAAACTTAATAAACGATCTTCAATGTAGTGGATGTTTATTAGGGCTGCCCCATAATAGTTAATATGGTTATGCAGTTGCAGAAACAAACAAACAAACAAACAAAAACTCCACAGCATGTGCTGACACTTATGGACCTATGTGCATGCAAACATTTCTCTCATGACAATAGCTAAACTGAAGGTTTTGAAATGTAAACTATTATTACTGACACATTACAACAAAAATAGAAGAAATATCTGATATAAAACCATTTTAGCTGGTGAAAGTATCACTGGCTGAAGACTTTTGCACAGTTCTGCATGTTGTGCAAGAAATTCAAAATTTGAGAGGACTCGTCCATTATATGTTATAGGAGTATGAACTTCTTAGCAGACTTAAAAGATCAGACTCTTACTAACAACAAAATAAAATTAGTCAGAAAGTTATGATGGAGATCAGATCTTAATTACAACATTCTTTGCAAAGCCATGGAATCATTAGCCAAAGGTATTTCTATGCTTATAACTGTGCCATATTACAAATACATACTTTTCAGTGTATCACTGGCAAACAAGCAGGACAGTTCTCTGAGAGAATTAGCACGTGCTGAAAGATATTTCCAATGGTTGTCCATCTCTGCAACAAGAATCTTCTGCTCCTCCTGCAGTCTCCTTACTGACATGATGATGTCGAATGCCCGTCTCTTTGTCTTCAGATCGACAGAGTCTGGAATGTATTTTTGAGAAAATTCATATGTATTATATACATCAACTATCAAAGAGTCTTTGAAATCATATGGGATTGCAGACTGACAATTGATATATATATATATATATATATATATTTGTGATGTGATCTGGGAAAACCCGTCGGATGTCGTGCTGGGACATTTTCAGGAAATTAAAAAAATAGGTTGAATGTCATTTTTTTCTCAAAATTAGGTTTTCATTAAATTGTTATTCTATAACATCTTGTCTATCATCTTTGAAAATATCTTGTCAAAATTCATTTGTTTAGTGCAGAAAAATTGCGATTTATTGCAGCAAGCAGAAATGACAGTGTTATATAAACAGTGCGTGAACAGTTGTGCTGCACTCGCGTTTCCACATCTAAACTACAAATACAAGTACATTATTCATGCTATTTAAACATACATGGGGTGATCAAAAGTACAGAGACTATACCCATAATAAACAATGGAAAAAATACGTTAGTCTGTTTGTGTAATAATGCAGAGTAGCGCCCCTTACATCTCGCACCAAACCTGCAAAGTGAAAGTGAAAGCCTTCTCACTTCAAACTTTTTTCTCAAAATTCCATTCCTGAAAATCATAGCCATCAGTCAACTTCAGATAGCTATATCTTTAGTTACGATCAAGCTGGGGACACAATAAAAGAACTTGTACCCAGCTTTTCATATGGCATATATATATCTCAGAATTGTCAGAAGACTATTGTAAATACGTACCACTGCGTGTTAGCTGCCATGGCCAAGCTGTATCACCAGACAGGATGGTTTCCAAGCATAGAGTTTCTGTGTTTGGAACAATTTTGTTGTATTTCTCTACAACTGACGTCAGGATCCCCTTCTCTTCCCTGATCTTGCGGCGCATCCTGGCACGACCTTTGTTGCCATCTGTATCTTTATAGAGACGCTGGGAACGTCTCTTGATACTTGCCACCAGCACCTCAATTCTGCTGGCCAAGGCATCAACATCATTTTTGGTTGTTGTTGTTGTTGTTGCTAAAAAGAAATAGGTTGGACAAAATTACAATAATAGTACCAATTACAATGATTAATAAGAAAGTGTATTATTAGTAATAATTTCCTTACCATCACCCCACTCTTTTACATCACTGACCCAGTCTTCCAGTTGTCTCTCTGTCACTGCCAGTTCACCTTTCATAGTCTCTAGGTTTTGCAGCTGGCTTTGCAAAGCCTTTGTGGCCTGCAATGACAAGCAATCACAGATGATATGAAACAAGAACCAAATGTTCAATGTACAGCTTCAAAATCTATTTTGTTACTCAACATCTAAACAAATTCTAATGACGTCATTACCTTCTGATATCGCTGGGACAAGGAGATGGCCAAATTGTTGAACTTTTGCTGATTCCAGCGCATGGCCATAAGAGTCAGCATGTCTGTGCGTCCTGCAAACACAGAAAATATAAAGTTATCATATCCTCTCTACTTATTATAATTATATAAGATTACTATATGATCTATTTTACCTGCTTTGGACACGTGTTTTGTGGTCACTGCAATCCTAGAGAGGAAAGCATTGCACTGCTCCACCTCTTCCCCTAGTGTTAAACCAGCTCCATCCTGATAAGCTCCACTCCATTTCACCTGGTTAACAAACAAAAAAAAAAAACAAATAAAACAAATAAATAAATAAAACTACGCTAAGAAAGCACGGACATTCATTTGAAGATTTAGATTCAGTTTGGATAATTACATAGCAAAAATCACCTACCTCACATTTAAATTAATGGGCTTTGGCATGAAATACAGAAAGGAAGGGCTTCATTTTAAGAAGGTGCTGGAGCTCTGGACAGCTGTTGGCAATTCTTTGGAGATAGGGCCAATACTTGCAGGTCACATCCATACAAAAAAAAGTAATTTGCCTACTGGTCAGTTTTCTTTGCAAGTATAGGGGATAGGCGAAGATTTCTCCCCTGTACATATTTAAAGCACAGAGCAGCACCCCATGCCGACACACTGCAAGTTCCAGTCCCTCCTCATCTACCTTGCTGGCAGATCTTTGAGAGGTCTCTCTGGCTGCTGACCATTCCCCTCCACAAACACCTCTTCCACTGACCTACAATATGGAAAATAGCTGATGAAAATCAGAGTCTCGTAAATAAACTCTTCAGTAGGAGGTAGTTGAAGTACAGTATATTATCTACATGTTTGGATGTGTTGTGAATGTAGTCCACAAATCTTGTCACTTCTTCATCATTAGCTATAAAGACGCCTTCAAAGATGGCCTGTTCCTCAGATCTAAAAAAAAAGTACACAGGTACACAAAAGTTGATTACACATTAAACAGCTATGTTTTCATGATTATTTTACCATTTTTATATTATACACAGTTCGGAGTACCTAGCTGCATTCTTGAAACGGTAATGTTTGCGGTTCCCATCTACTGAAACTGCCAGCATATTTGGGGTGCACGCAGGACACATGAAGGGCTCTTCCTTGCAAATATTGTCAATTTCATATCGTACAGCTTCCCACTCAAAAAAACTTCTCTGAAAACTGTCTGCTGAGATCTTTCCAGTCTATTAAAAATAATGAAACCAACAGATATTGCATATATCAACAGCAAACTGCTTTTCAACCTACCACGCAACAAGATTAAAAATATCTTAGGTTAAATTAATTCAATGCTCACACGACCAAATCGTACAGTCCGCTGATCCAGCATTCTTAAAAATGCTTGGCAAGACAGTCCTGGTGCTGCCATCTTCATTTCTTCAAATGAATAAAAAACATCTGTGGCATAAATTGTGGCAAAGTGAAGGGTTGCAGGCCAGTAATCACTTTGATTTAGGTCAACCACTCCAGCAGCCCATGTGGCTTGGCAGGCCTCACAATTTAACTCAGGCATGCTTAGATCATATCGCCCTGGACAAATCAATAACACACATGATCAGATCATTCTGTCTTTGGAATTTTTATACAATTTTTACATTACTTTTTATACTCTTTAAACAATACTTAAATCATGTGTAGTGTGTAGGTTTTACATCCAAATCTGTGGCAATAATTATGAGAACAGAGCATGAATACATTTTTATTTTTACACCCTTACCATTCATTGTGATTACAGAAACAGTCTTCCCAGAGCTGACCCTTAATAACTCTGGTGAACAACCACAGATCCTGTCCGGAATCTCTACAGGTACAAGCCTCTCTGAAAAAGATCGAACATGTGAATTAAGATCATTTGTACTGACAATAATACAATAATGTAATGACTTAGTGGTAATGAAGTGTAGTGCTGAAAAAGTATACAAGATATGCTTAAAAACCGACATGAATTAAATTTCAAACAATGAGAGACAAAAGGCATTAATTACATAGTAAACCTAATGAGGCTAAACAATTCTCAGAATAATATGTATGATGCAATGTCACAAACCAGAACTTACCACAGTGGCAAAGTGCCTTATCCACAACAACCATTGTTGGAGGCAATGGCTGGTAGAATCCAGCAGTCATGGCATCTCTGTTATGAAGAACATGTCTAGTGTGCATGCTGATGTCACATTCAGCACAGAAGAAGGGACGTGGTCGACAGTCAGAACACCGAACAACAGCTGGATTTCCCCCACACTGTTGGCAAATGTGTCTCGCCACATTTTCTTGTGCTGCAGAAATGTTCACTAGACGGGGTCTCTCTGCCCTCCACTTTTCTGAAGAGAGACGTTGTCGCATGCTCCAGTCTGAGGAAGCTAGAAGAGGATCTTTTGAGGTTGAGGACGCCTCGTCATCAGAGCTATCAATCAGTGAGTGCTGGAGATCTTGTAGAAAACCCTCTGTTAAATAATATGTAATATTCAGAAACTATACTTTTATATTGCATGGAGTGTGTTTTGCTGTGAAAAAGCCAAATTAAAACAGAAATATGTAACCCTAATATAAACAAGTACACACCAAAGGTCTCTGTAGCAAAAGCCACCTCACAGCCAGTTTCAGGAGCACTGATGGGAGGATCAGTGTTCCGAATGTGATCATCTGTGCCAGAAAATAAAAATAAAAAATACCTTTATATATATTATACCCAATAAATTGCAAGAGATTTAGTTATCAGGGTAGCACATTTTTATTATATCATCACAGCCCACAAATACGCTAATATTTTTTGAAGTTTGCACTGCTTTATACAATTATATATTAGTGCCCTTAATGTGTCTCTTTCTATTACAAACTAAGTGACATCTTAATTATGATGAATTTATTTTCATGTAAAAAAAAAAAAAAATCAAATGGTTGGTTGTGATTTGATTGTTTCCCTGACATATCAAGCTATATTATGCATTCCTAAATTTAATACACTAGTAAGTCCCTAATCATGAATATGTTTAATAAATATGGAATGAAAAATCAATACTCACTTTTTTTGGACTGAATCCTACTTGATCTTGGCCTTGCATGAACAATGTTCCCATCAATGTCTCTCTTTCTCCAAAGCACTCTTGGTTTAACTGCCTTTACTGGTGGTGGTGGTGCTGCTGCTGCTTGCAGCTCACCAAGAAACTCATCAAGACTTTGGAGCTCATCTTTCAGTTCTTGATGCTCAACCAGGTTATCCAGGACCATAAGTTGTTCTTGGAGTTTTAAATCAGTCATGGTGATGGGCACAAACACAAAACAGACAAAAAACACCACAGATGGACTGATACGACAAATACAGATGGAAACAGAGAGAGAGCTACACAGAGACAAGTACAGTTTATGGATGTGGCTCTTAAAAGTGCCTTTGGTTTTTGTGTGTGTGTGTATGTATGTGTGTGTGCGTGTGTGGATGGTGAATAAAAATAGAGATGTATTGTGAAAGCTGGCAAATTGACCTGATTAAAAAAAAGGAGAAAAAAAATCAGAATAGCAAAGGACAGACATTGTAGGCACATTTACAGCTAAACGTTTATTATTTAGTTCTTGAAAGTAGTGATAAGCCACAATATTGTTGTAATTGTGAATTAATTCGAATTGGTTATTAAAGGTCAGATTTGCGTGAATATTATATAATTTAGTGCGGATTTTTGGAATTACTAGGAAAACACGTTGTTCTTCATCTGTATGTCTATTACTGGCTAAATCATGAGCTACTGTAATATGGGAAACTGAAAACACCTCATCATAACTAAAAATGATATATTCTCCTATGATTGTACCTTGCATAATTACACTTGACCAAAACAAAGTAAACTTGGGTTTAATTAGCTAACGTTAACTTCGCTAGCCTTATGCAAGTGGTGCTATAATATTATTGTAATGTCTGCCGTCATTTACTGTATCATGAAATTCCAACCTTGCACGATTCTACTCACAACATGATTTGATTAAACAGTTTTTTTTTTGTTGTTGTTTTTTTTGTTACGTAAATGTAAAGATTATTAACAGCTCAATTAATGCACTTTTCTACTTACCGAGTGGAAAATCGCGATGGATCTTGGGAGCGGGAAATCAAAATTACGTCAGCATCAGGTTAGAGGGATTGGACAGCGCTGATTAATCGAGCACAATTAAAAAAACATTAAATATTCATCAACATCAACCAACTTCCGATGAAATCACTTTATTCAGCATTACATTTGTTTAAAATAATACGTAAACTGTTTTCTGCTGTTTCACGCACCATGAAGTGTTGTTGTTAAACTCACCGCAGAATGCTGCTTCACCTGTAGTTGAGTGCTGTTAAACTCACCGCTGCATGCTGATGCACAGATGGCACTTTGATATGAGACAGCGGCTGATATTTTTCAATCGAAAATCAGTCTGAGGGCTATATAAAGATGATCTGGGGGGCACCGACTGATTAGCCATGCCATATTAAATTTACTGGAGCCATTTTTGTTTTTCCACATTTATGTTGTCTCCACCCATACACAGTAGACAACGGGCTGCAGGCTGCTTGCCAAAGACGTCAAATTTTAACGCCGCGGGCTCCGTATGCAAGTCATTCGGAATCCCTTCACGTTGATAATCGACGCCAAAGGGGGAACCAGTGCGTAAAATCGTGACGCCAAGGGGTCCTGACCAAGCGTCCATATGTGACGAGTTGGGAGTGAGAACGTGTTGGACAATTAGTATTGAGTATTACAGTTTTTTTCAATTGCTAACATACTTTTGTCCAATCTGTAGTTATATTTTCAAAACTCTGAACACAATTAGCACAACATCGGTCTGTTGTGACCATACCATTAACACAATTTGTGTTGTTTTCACACAATTTCCAGTCAATTACCATGTTTCTAAAATGCAAAAATTTTCTTTTTGTACAAGCTTACCCAAAACCAAAACCATGGGTCTTTTTAGTCTTTTTTGCAAATGCTTAAACACAGCATGTCAGAAATTAAGACCTAATGTTCTGAACCTTAAAAACAACAGCAGCAGCTCAAAATGATTGAAAATATCTATATTTAAAATATTATTATAGCTGATAAGCATATTTAAATAACAGATCAATTAAATATTTAGAAATAGCTGATTCCAGTCACAGTTGGAAGAATAGACAGGTGTTGAAGCTATTTCCATGACATCAACATAGAGTAAAAAATACCTCTTTGAACTGGTTTTGTGGATGCAGAACAACAGAGAGAGATTGCAGAACAATCAGAGAGAGAAAAAATATAGTTGTAGGAGGTAGAGGAGTAGTTGGATTAGAAAAAGGGAGAATAAGAGGTAGGGGAGAGGAGTTAGAATGTGTTGAACTTTGCAGTTTTATGTTTGTTTTTTCCCCTTACACATGTGGAACCTATGAAAGCTTATTTCTGCCATGGAATATAAGGGTTAAGGGTTATTGTGTTAAGGGTAATATATATATAATCTCACAATTCTGATAAAGTCTGAATTGCAAGATGTAAACTCACAATTCCAAGTTTTACCCTTTATATTCTATGGCAAAATTGTAAACAAAGACCATGTATGTTGGAATTTTTGTTGATCACTGGCATCAGCTACCATGGGGACACCATCCACATCCAACCATTACCCACTGGAAATCAATTTCAATTATGGTTCCAGTTGAATTTCTGTATAAGTTACTGTTACAAACGGGACGTGGACAGTTGGATCCAAATGCAAGCTTTTTATTATGAACAGTAAACATAGTGAGACAGGCTGGGTCAGGCAGGAACAAACATGGACAACGTAGAACAAACACAGAAACGTCAGTATCCGAGCGTGGGGGGTCAGGGCAGGCGGCGGGCAAAAGTAGGTAATCCAAAGGCAGGCAAGGGTCGGTAGGTGGGCGGAGGAGACTCAGGAAATCAGGGAACAAACGGGATCGGCAACGGGAAAACTAACATGGGAGAACACTCGGAATTGACAGAAAACTGAACAATACTTCGCAACCAGAATAGTGTAAAACCGGGCTATTTGTACAGTGGGGGGTGACAAGCAAGATGGCCGACAGAGGTAAGGGGTGAAGGGTCAGGAGTCACAGAAAGGGATTGTGGGGAATGGAGTGAGAAATGGAGTGTGTTACAGTTTTTTTCAATTGCTAACAAACTTTTGTGCAATCTGTAGTCACATTTTCAAAACTCTAAACACAATTAGCACAACATGCGTCTGTTGTGACCATACCATTAATGCAATTTGTGTTGTTTTCACACAATATGCAGTCAATTACCATGCTTCTAAAATGCAAACATTTTCTTTTCGTACAAGCTTACCCAAAACCAAAATCATGGGTCTTTTTAGTCTTATTTGCAAATGCTTTAACACAGCATGTCAGAAATGAAGACCTAATGTTCCAAACCTTAAATACAGTAAAGCCTCTATTTCTGCAACAACAGCAGCTCAAAATTATTGGAAATATTTCTATATAAAATATTGTAACAACTGATAAGCATATTTAAATAACAGATCAGTGAAATATTTAGAAATAGCTGATTCCAGTCTCACTAAGAGGAATAGTCAGGTGTTGAAGCTATTTCCATTACATCAACATAGAGTAAAAAAGACATCTTTGAATTGGTTTTGTGGATGCAGAACAGCACAAAGAATCAGAGAGAGAAAAAAATGCTTGGGAGAGGGAGATAAATAGTTGTAGGAGGTAGAGGAGTAGTTGGATTAGAAAAAGGGACAAGAAGAGGTAGGGGAGAGGAGTAAGAATGTGTGTTGGACTGCATTTTTATGTTTGTTTTTTTCCCCTTATGTGGAATGAAAGCTTATTTCTGCCACAGAATATAAAGGGTAAAGGGTAACTGTGATTTTTTTATCTCACAATTCTGAATTGCAAGATGTAAATTCACAGTTCCAAGAATAGAAGTCCAAATTGTGAGATAAAAAGGTAACAGTTACCCATTACCCATATTCTGTGGCAAAACTGTAACCAAAGACTATGTATGTTGGAAGTTTTGTTGATCACTGGCATCAGCTTCCATGGGGGCACCATCCATTTCCAAACCCTAACCAGTCAAGGTTCCAAATAGGTTACCCTATCTTTTTCTATTGTACATTCTGTAAAGTAATGACTCAAGAAAGAACACATTCAGCACTTCAAAATGTAAAATGGGTTTCAGTTGAAGGCAAACTCAAGGCTAAATAAAAAAACAATGGATTTTATATTATATATTATATGCAGGTAGAACTGAAACATGACAAGTAATGCAGTTTTTGTAAAGCCATCAACTATTTTGGCGATCACTGTGCTGTGATTGACTATATGTGTCTGTTGAACACAAACTGGTGCTAAAGTTTTGACCGAATGACTCAGTTTTGAATAAGATTTGCTGTGTTTTTATAGAGTTAGTATATGTAGAAAAAGGTATTAAGCATTTTGAAATGCAGAGTTTGAATTTATTTAACAAAATGTGGTTTTGGACAGAAAATTAACTATTTGGCTAATTGTGTGATGTAGGTGTGTTGCTGTGTTAAGAGTTTAGAAAAAGTACTTTAAGTATTGGTAAACGCTTGTTAGCAATTGAAAAAAACTGTAAAGTCCATGAGAGAAGTGAAGGCTCCCTCTAGGGGTGAAAGGAGGGAGCCACAGCGGGACAGTTCATGACAGTTACCCTATCTTTTTCTATTGTACATTCTGTAAAGTAATGACTCAACTCAAAGTTTTAGATATATCTTGACAAGAAAGAACACATTCAACACTTTAAATTGTAAAATGGGTTTCAGTTGAAAGCAAACTGAAGGCCAAAAAAAAAACAGAAAAAAAAAAACAATGGATTCAATTTTAATTCAATTTTATATTATCTATTATATGCAGGTAATTGAATGCAGTTTTTGTAAAGCCATTAGCTGTTAGTTTTTTGACAGTCATTGTGCTATGACTGACGATATGTCTCTGTTGGATAGAAACTAGTGCTAAAATTTTGACTGAATTACTTGGTTTTGAATTAGGTTTGCTGTGTATTTATAGAGTTAGTATATGTAGAAAAAGGTATTAAGCATTTTAAAATGTTTGAATTTAGAAAAAGTACTTTAAGTATTGGTAAATGCTTGTTAGCAATTGAAAAAAAAACTGTAATAGGCCAAATTGTTTTCATTTGTATCTTTTTTTATTGCAAGTGATAATTTTTGTAATGACTGTTTCAACTAACCAACTAAGTGGTCATTTTAGGGGTTTTGTGAACGCACTGATGGAGCCTTTCAACAATGTTTTGCTTATGGCCCCCATTACTCTATAGGACTAGGACCAGCAGCATATATAAGCATTCTGCTGCGTTTAAAGCTAACATAAGGGCTGTACACTAGAAGTCATTAGGCCATATATATGCACATTTCAAGCACACACACAACTACTGAATAAACCTCACTGGTGCATATGGTGTACAATATGTGCACTTTCTTGCAAGTCATGAACTATCCACCCACCTGCAATAACCATCCAGCTATTATCCATTAGCTGTGCTCATTCATATGCACTCATGTCTGCCTGTCAGTAAAGACTAACACAGATACAGGAGAAGAGCTGGATGAAATCAGTGGCCCGGATCTAATCAGTCGTGGGCAAGGTGCCGCCATAGTCAGTGTTTTTTGGCAGTGCCTTATTTTGATTGCATTTTCCTTCTTAGGGCTGTTTCCTTCGCTGATGTGACTAACAGGACAGTTAACACATCTCTGCATGTCAGACATTCAGCGCACCAGCAGTGGCTATAAATAGCATCATCTACCATCCAGAGACTGTACAACTGATTGGCCTCAGCACTGGACTGCTATTTCTGAATTTGGTTCCCATGGCAACAGCTGTAATGAAGAGGAGATGATAATAAGCCTGATGAAGGCAGCTCATTTTACGTGTTCGGAGTATTCTGCTCATCTTTTGATGATAGTCACTGAACTCCAAGATCTTACGTAATGCCTGATCAGAGAGAGAGAGAGAGAGAGAGAGAGAGAAAGAGCCTTTGGGCTGCAGGATCTTATTCTGAATCTTATTGTACTGATAAATATATGAGCATGTGCATTCAACTAAATTTCTGTCTGATACCAGTGTAATGACTTATTTCTTACAGGACCTAAAAGCCCCTACATCTGATCCAGCTTTCTCTAATGCTCTCAATACCCTGTATTGAGGAGATTTCTGCGGGCAAACCAAACAATGCAAAATAATGAAGCTCCTATCCCTGATGGCCTCCCTGCAGAATTATTTAAGAATTTCCAAGATAAATTGGCCCTGTTACTCCTATCCATTTATGCAGAGTGGCTTTTTGCTGAGAACAATATCTCAAGCTTCCATAATGTTATTTCTAAAGAATAAAGATCCAATTTCTTCAATTTCTGCAAAATCTTGGAAAGCGTGTTGGCTACCAGCACAACACAACACAACACAACACAACACAACACAACACAACACAACACAAAAGTTACTTCCATACTTAATATCCGAAGAGCAAATGGGTTTTATTAAGGTTTTGTTTGTTTGTTTGTTTTTTATGTTGAGTGGCTGATATATGGCTGTTTTTTTCCCATCCAATGCTTCAAAAAATACTGGAACAGCTATTTTGACACTATTTCCAAAATATTTAAAATCAGTGTTGATGTCTGCCCTACTACTGCAGTCTTTGGGGTGCTCAAAGTTTGGACTTGCCTTCACAGCTTCTGGGATTTCACAATGGCTTGTATTGTATATTTTTTGAAGCTGAAAAAGATAAGAAGTTTTCGATATACCACCTGTGGTTCTTTCCATGATAAATGGCAACAAATACTAAATGAATACCATGAATAAAAAAGGAATAAAGTTAAAGAAAAGAAAGAGCTTTATTGCCAAGTATGAGGACACATGAGGAATTTGTCTTGGTGTTAGGAGCTTCCGGCACAGAAAGTACAAGCATTGTGCAGACATGCATAAAATTAAGGTAATACAAACACTTATTTACAGATGTTATGTATGTTATTATGTTACAGAGTTATTTACAGATGTTCAGTACTGAGGAGTTTGTGTGTTATGTGTTGTTCAGGTGGGATATGGCCTGGGGAAAAAACTGCTCTTGTGTGTGGCTGTTTTGGTGCTCAGCACAGTAAAATCCCCAGAGTAAAATCAACTCTGCTCAGAGTACATTTGGTCCCACTCCAAAAAGAGTTAAAATAACACTGAAGCAGAGTTAAAGTTAATGAGATAATTAAGTGATTAATTAAGTGCTGATTGATCATTAGTAATGAACACCTGCTGTTAACAATCAGAATCACTAAAAGAGAAAATCAAATTTTTAAAGTCACCATTATAGTGGTCCGTGGTTACTTTAGTAGGGCTCTTGATTCTTGACTTTGTAATCTTAGACTGTTTTGGGTTGTTGTAACTAAGTTTTAGCAGCTAGATTTTTGCAAAAAGCATCTGGTGTTAATGATTATGTTTTGACAAAATCATCGTTTGTGCTGATTCATTGTGTAATCGAACCATTTTATACACACACATCTTTGACTACAGTAGGCCTGTGGTTCCACAGTCAAAAAAAAATCTGTATTTTTTGTGCATTTTGGAAGGATTTTTTTTCAAGGCATTCTGCCAAAAAAAAAAAAAAAGTGTTTATTTTGTGCACACCCAGACATCATGAATCCACACATGAAGCTCAACAATGGTGACAAATAGCATAATATATTCATGCTGCAGTGCAGATTGGGAGCAATGGATAAGTTTTGATTGGCTACAGCATGGTCACCATTGTTGTGAATATCATGCTGGTTCTTGATGTCTGTGTGTCTAACTTAAATGCTTTTTTTTTTTTTTTTTAAAGCTTGTGACCAAAATATGTTTCAAAGACATTTGTCTGATTTTACTGGACACATCAAACTGTATATTACTCAGTGTTTGTGTAACCAACAAAGTAACTTTAAAGTAATACTTCAAATATCCACACAGTAAGCAAATCAAAACATAATCATCAGCTGTGAATGATATGTGTTATTTGTTTGTTAGACTGTTATAATTTAAGAACAGCTGCCAAACAAAATCTGAAGTTTAAAAAGTCAAGGCTTGAGAGTCCAACTAAAGTAAACGCTGACCGCTATGATGGTCACATAAAAATGTTGATTTTCTCTTTTAGTGATTCTGATTGTTAACAGCAGGTGTTCATCACTAATGATCAATCAGCACTTAATTAATCACTTAATTATCTCATTAACTTTAACTCTGTTTCAGTGTTATTTTAACTCTATTTGGAGTGGGACCAAATGTACTCTGAGCAGAGTTTGATTTTACTGTGAGTGCTCTGTAGCGTCAGCCAGAAGGCAACAGTTCAAAGAGAGAGTGGGCTGGGTGTGAGGGGTCCAGAGTGTTTTTCTTAGCCCTTTTCCTCACTCTAGAGAGATGTAAAGTTCTTGGAGGTCAGGTAGAGAGGCACCATTAATCCTCTCAGCAGTCCTGACTGTCCGTTGAAGTCTTCTTTTGGCAGCTGAACCAAACCAAAGAGTTGTAGATTACTCAGACACACAGATATATTACAGGACAGACTCAGAGTAGAAGTGTTTCAGCAGTTCCTGTGGCATATTGAACTTCCTCATCAGCTATATAACATCTAATGTAAAATAGAAAACCATATACTGATAATATAAACAGTGCTAAGGTCTCCAGAAGAGAAGTAATATTTGCATTCTCTGTGGTCGAGTGAGCAGTCTTTTGCGGTGACTTGGTCCACTGATTGTGCTGGTAACAGTGCAGTGGAGAAAAAAGCAGGTTTAATCTGTTTTAACAGCCTTGTACATGAAGCGCTGTAGGACACTTATCTCCTGAAGTAAGTGCAGAAGTTCCTTAATCTGGAAAACACAGAAGATGACTGTGAAGTGAAGGTTTGCTCACCGGAGCTTAACCTTGTTGCAAATGTCTTCTCCTTCTTTGGGCTAGAGACTTAGAACTTGGTCAATCTGCTTTGTCTTTCTAGAATGGAAACTCAGGATGTGCTGCATCCGTTGTCGTCTTGCTGGATGAAGACTTAGAAAATCTCTTTCCTCACAGGCTGGAGGCTCAGAACAGTGCATCTGCTATTGACTCACCAGATGGGAGACTCAGGAGATACTAGATCAGCAACGTTCTAACACACAGGCTGGAGACTCAAAAGAAATGTGTCTGTAGTGGGTCACAGGCTTATAACACGGGAGATCTGTTTCTGTCTCTTCACGCTTCAGGGTGATATGAAATTGTCTTAAAGCAAGGCAAGGAGGATAGCCAAACACTCACCAAGGATCACAGCTGGATAACTGCAAAAAAGAGTTGAGTCTTGGGGTCAGAAATCCTAAAAAAAACCCTTCATGTTGTATGGAAGTGTTTTAACAAAAAAAATCAAGAAAAGAAAATGCTCTCATCCAAAAACAAACTCCAGCATATTCATTAGCTCTACACAATACTGAAACCTCAAATGGGACTGTTTTTTTGTGTGTTTTTTTTGGTCAGATGAAACTAAAATATATGCTTTTTAGCAGCAAACACTCAAGATGCTGATACAGCTGGATCTTTAATTGTTGTGGGTCTGCTGGAGGTCCTGGATGTTTTGTTCAAATAGATAGCATCATGGATTCTATCAAATACCAACAGATAAAAAATCTAAACCTGACTGCCTCTGTTGGATTGGGTCTTGGATCTTCTATTAGGACAATGATCTAAAAAGCAACAAACTAACCATCAAAATCAACACAAAAATGTGTCACTGCACACAAAATGAAGCTTCTGCAAGGGCCATCCCAGTACCATGACCTGAAACCTATAAAAAATTTGTGTGGTGAACTGAAGAGAAGCAGCATCAACATGGATCTGGGAATCTGAAGGATCTGGAGAGATTCTGGATGAATGAATGCTCTTTGATCTCTTATCAGGTGTTCTCCATAATCATCAGGCATTATAAGAGAAGATTCAGAGCTGTTATATTGGGAAAAGAATATTGCAAAAATGATTGAATGAAAGGGTAATTGTGGCCCCCATTTTAAATTCTCATTCTCCAATGAACGGTTCAATTTTTTTTTTTAATTTTTAGAATGAAAGATCAACAGGATTAATTACTGCCACACACTTGAAGTACAATGCATATATACAGGACTACAACGACCAAAGATTTTTAACTTTTTTGCCTTTATTTCTGAGAATACAGGAATGAGTTTGTGACGTGGTGTGTGGAAATGATCTCTTTTTGAACTTTAACAAAATAAGGGAGCTGCACCCCTTATTGTACAGTGGTGTACAGTGGTGTAGTAGTACAAAAATCACATCTAACCAGGAAAAAAAGAGCATCTTCTTTTATTTTGTCCTTGACCATGTGATTGCAACCACATTTGAGGAATTCAAATGAATCAACCAGTAATTTCTCCATATGCTACCCAGCACAGTGTCTGAGGAATGTTCAGTGTTGGTCATCCCATGTTTTTCCATCACCTAGCTGCACATTAATTGCAAACAAATTTTATGAGTTACTCTACTATTTCAATTTAATTGTAGCATGCTTGTGTAGTGCAAAAATTATAAATCTGCATTTTTTAAATTCTGTTAAATGAAATAGGTGGTACCTTAAAGTTTATAAATTCCAGAAGTTAGTAGAACTTTAGAATCTTTAAGGTTTTGTACATGCACAAGTATGCTAATAGCACTAGACTTGAAACATTGAGTGAGCTAACTTTAACCTTTTGATTGCACCTAACATGGTCATTGAAATGTGTCTCTGTTATGTCTTTGAGTTATGTACATTCAGAGAGCATTTTTGTAACTATGCGCCCTGTTTATTGTCTCTACACTCCAGAAATCCAATTGTATAAGCGTTTTAATATTTATTTATTTTAGTGCTTATACTAGTTGGACTACAAAATCTACATACTTTGTTGTTGTTTTGCTCGTAAGTACGCTTTTAAATTTCTTTCTGTCGATTGAAAGTCATTCGTCGGGCCATTGTAAGCCACAAGCCACTCGTTTTACTAATTTTACTAGACAGCGGTAAAAGAAGTGTTGTCGAATCTTTGAGCTTCAGCACCGCGGACAGCGACGATTGATAATAAATACAGTAAATACATTCAGAATTGTCCAAAATGATTTGGGCTATTGTAAGTCACAAGCCACTCCTTTTATACTCTGTCACTAGACAGCGGTAAAAGCAGTGTAGACAAAGCTCTGAGCTTCAGTACCACGGACAGCGACGAGCAACGCCTCCTCACATCTTCGCACAAGCAATGGCAGCGATGGAAATTGTGGTTTTCTTGCTTCTCGAGCCCGAAGTGATTACATACCTGCATCAACCGACACGCGAGCTGAAAATCTTCCCACACTTTCGGGTATCAGCATGTCTTGTGACTGACTGTGCGTGCAGCTGGACTACAGGACATTTTATTGGTTGCCAGTCATGACAGATTCAGATTCGAAACCTCCTTCGCACGATTTGCGCAGAACAGGAAGACTGGTTTAAAACAGGAGAGCTCAGTTAGTTTTTTCCTCTACCACACACCGAATTTACCTACAGAAGGAAACGAAGACATGAAAACGACGGACTGTGTTCTTCTTTCTGATGTGCGTCTAAAGCAACGCCTGGATTTTCTGTTACTTAATGTTTTGTGAATCCAGAAAGCCCATAGACTGAGCGGTAATACCGATGCACTGAATCGCGCAACCTGTTTGAGCTCCTCTGAAGATGAAGATGAAAAAGCAGAACGTGCGCACTCTCTCGCTCATCCTCTGCATGTTCTCTTACCTGCTGGTGGGCGCAGCGGTCTTTGACGCCTTAGAGTCCGAGACTGAGAGCGCACGGAAACGCATTCTAGAACAAAAACGCAACGACATGAAGAGGAAGTACCGCTTTACTGAGGATGACTATCGAGAGATCGAGCGAGTAGTGCTGCAAGCAGAGCCCCATCGCGCTGGCAGGCAGTGGAAATTCGCTGGATCTTTTTACTTTGCAATAACCGTCATCACTACGATAGGTGAGTTTGAAAGCCTTTGAGAAAGGGAAAACAATCAACTTGCTAAAAAGCAGTATATGAATTACTATGAACTATCGACTGACTCCTCATTATCTACACACTTTAAACACTTTAAACTGTAACAAAACTTTCGTAATTTTACAGTGTCCTTGTTACACGTTACAAGGGGAGACCTGGGGCAGTTGTAACAGGGCGCAGCTCTAACACACTCAATTCCTCCAATAAGAAACAAGCTAGCTTGATGATACTTGATTAGCACATGCTCTGTAGGATTTTATCTCTGCCTGTGAAAAGGGGGCACAACCATTTCACCTCAGGAGAAGTTGTTAACAAAATACTGATTTTGAGGTACACTCAAAAAAATAATTCAGTCTAAAAATAAACTTTATGTAATTAAATTACATGCAAATTTTCCATCCATTTAGATTACATAGTTTTAATATAAACAAATCAATGAACTTAATGTGATTCATATGCATCAGTCATATGTGAATGAAATAGGTAAGATTTATGTAAAAGTTCCCAGTGTTTAATAAGCACTGCTCAGTACTCATGTGTTTCCACACTACAGAGTGTTCAAGTAGCATTGACACAGTGTTGGAGTTAAGGAGATAATTATGTGATGATTGACCATTAATGATGAACACCTGCTGTTTACAAGCACAATCACTGATGGAAAAAAAAACACAAGAACTATGACTTCAGCCACAGACTAGATGAAATCAACTGAAATAGTTTTAATTCTAGAGAAGCTCTTCTTGAGAATTAAGAAAAGTTTAGATGTTTTATTGAACACATTTCATTTGACCTAACCATCATAGCGACCAGGGCTTACTTTAGTTGGGCTCTTGACCCTTGACTACCTTATGTTAAATTTTTTTTTTGGCTGCTGTAATTGTGTTTGCGAAGCACATTTATTACAGAAAAAAAGTGCCAAAGAACAAATAAACTTGCATGTGTTCGGTTAAATATTAATGATGTGTAATCACCATCTAGTGGCCTGATTCATTAATTTCGTTGAGTGGCTAATCTATTAGTTTTGTGATCTTTAGAGAGCTGTATGAACTATTATGAAAGTTTATCCTATGCACAAAACCTATAAATCTATGGCAGCAATCAGAAACACACAGACATCAAGAATCAGTCTATGAATCTCAGCAATGGTGACAAAAGCTTCCTGCTGCAATGCATGCTGGGTACCAGCAGAGTACAAAACTCACCCATGACTCCCAGAATGCAATTTTTGAATGGCACCATTGCTGAGATTCATAGCCTGTTTCTTGATGTCTGTGTGTTTCTGGTTGCTGCCATAGATTTATAGGTTTTGTGCATAGGATAAACTTTCTTAACAGCTCATACAGCTCTCTAAAGATCATGAAACTAATAGATTAGCCACTCAATGAAATCAGTGAATCAGGCCACTAGATGGTGATTACACGTCATTAACATTTAACCAAACACATGCAAGTTTATTTGTTCTTTAGCACTTTTTTTCTGTAATAAATGTGCTTCGCAAACACAATTACAGCAGCCAAAAAAAAAAGTAACATAAGGTAGTCAAGGGTCAAGAGCCCAACTAAAGTAAGCCCTGATCGCTATGATGGTTAGGTCAAATGAAATGTTTTCAATAAAACATCTAAACCTTTCTTAATTCTCAATAAGAGCTTCTCTAGAAGTTTGACAGAAATAAGGTCAATCTGGTTCGTAATGAGTGAAGCTGATAAAGCTGTCTGTGGAGTTGTTAATCAGGTCTTGTTTTATTTCAGTTGATTTCATCTAGTCTGTGGCTGAAGTCATAGTTCTTGTGTTTTTCTCTCCATCAGTGATTGTGCTTGTAAACAGCAGGTGTTCATCATTAATGGTCAATCATCACATAATTATCTCCTTAACTCTAACACTGTGTCAATGCTACTTGAACACTCTGTAGTGTGGAAACACATGAGTACTGAGCAGTGCTTATTAAACACTGGGAACTTTTACATAAATCTTACCTATTTCATTCACATACAACTGATGCATATGAATCACACTAAGTTCATTGATTTGTTTATATTAAAACTATGTAATCTAAATGGATGGAAAATTTGCATGTAATTTAATTACATAAAGTTTATTTTTAGACTGAATTATTTTTTTGAGTGTATGAAAGTTACTTTATAGATGTACAGTTTTTTTTTTCTTTCCTAAGTTTAGATGACTGTGAATTTAAACTTACATGCATTTAATTTCTAAATTGTTGACTAATGAATGCAGCCTAACAATACTTTAACGGATTTGAATTATGTAAACCAGGTTAAAGAGATTGGTCTTTAGTCTAGATTGAAACTGACGGTGCATGTCTGCCTCCCGAACAGTGTTAGGTAGATTGTTCCAGAGTTTGGGTGCCTAATAGGAAATGACTATAGGAAAGGACTATAATGCAGAGAGAGAGAGAGAGAGAGAGAGAGAGAGAGAGAGGTGTATAACTCATATTCATAACAATCTTACACCAACACTGCACATAATAACAATAAATTGTGTGTTTATTGTCAGATTTGCTTTCTATTTACAGCACTGTTTTCTAATACTGTTTCTCTATATGTCCTATTCTGTCATGTTATCTTGTTCAAAAGCAAAACAATAAACATAAAATTAAAATGTAATAAAAAAAAAAAAAAGTTTCATAGGGAGCCAGTGCAGTGTTGACAGAACCAGGCTAATATGGTCATACTTTCTGGTTTTAGTAAGAACAATAATCTAACCTTGAGGTCATGACAATTTTTGGGTCTGACAATTAACGCATCTGTTTTGTTTTTCTTTTTCAGAATTTAGCAGTAGGAAATGACTAGTCACTCAGTTTTTTTATATTAACTATGCATTCTGTCAGCCTTTCAAATTGTATGATTCGTTGGGCCACAAAGAAATATAGATCTGAGTATCATCAGCATAACAGTGAAAGCTGATATTACCAGGTTTCCTGATAATATCTCCCAAGGGTAACATGTAAAGTGTGAAAAGCAGCCGTCCTAGTACTGAGCCTTGAGGTACTTCATACTGCACTTGTGATCAATATGATACCTTTTCATTCACTGCCACAAATTGATGGCGGTCAGATAAGTATGATTTGAACCATGCTAATGCAATTCCACTAATGCCAACATAATTTTCTAGTCTATTCAAAAGAATGTTGTGATTGATAGTGGCACTAATAGAGAGATACTGGATGATAAAAGCAGGTAATTTGTGACTCTGATGAGAGCAGTACTTTGATATGGTCTAAATCCTGACTGGAAATCCTCACAGATACCATTTTTCTCTAAGAAGGAACATAATTGTGAGGATATTGCCTTTTCTAGGATTTTTGATAGAAAGGGGAGGTCAGGGAGATTAGTCTAGAATTAACAAATTGTAATTTATATATGGCTGTTATTAATTATAATTAATAACAGCCAGTTTGAATCTTCTTTAGGTATAAAGGACCAACCGTATCTATAGTTTCTGTTACAACATGAAGTTTTTCTGAGCTATTGGCAATGCTGAGGAATTGAGACAGCAAGTCAGATTAAAAACAAAGCAGTCTTTTATGGTAGAAGTGATGGTCCAAAAAGTTGAATTTGCAGTTTTAGCTATATGGAGTATATATGAGACTGGATAACAATCTGAGATATTACTGAGATGTCACTCTGCTGCAGAACTTCAACATCATTAACATATACTCTAGATATAATACTGACACATAGAATTTGATTACGACAATGAGTAGGTCCTGAGATATGTTGTCTAACCCCAGTAGAGTTCAGAATGTCTATAAATGCATCCCAATGCATCTTTTTCATAATCTTAAAACCAAATAAGACTTCATTCTTATTCAACTCAATTAAGACTTCATCTGCAGCTGTCAACTCAGACAGAATATCAGAAAATTCTTTGATAAAGTCTGTGTGGTGCCTGGTAGCCTGCATACAGTAGCCAGTACAAATGTCAGTAGGGATTTATCATTAGCACTTATTACACTAGATAACTTTACATAAAGCACCATTACTTCAAATGAATTATATGTGAATTCTGATCTCTGAGAAATAATATATATATATATATTATATATATATATATATTTTTTTTTTTTTTTACTGAAATACTGAAAATTGTAGCAACACTTTACCTTTACCCTTTGGACGCTGCTCATATTTATAACAGTAATTTTGGAGGGTAGACTCAAATAAAAGTAATTTAATCATCTGGTTTTAGACAGGATTTAGCCAGGTTGTATAATTAATAGTTGTATTAATAATTAGTGCACCTATATTTGTTTCTTTTATCAAATTATGAAAAGTGTATTTCAAGTTTGTATAGTTATGAAGAAAAATGAAAAAAATTGCCCTGGTCTCCCCAACTCACTGTAGAAATACTGTAGAAACAGTAAGTTATCCATAACTACAAGCAACTACCCCTAAACCAAACCCTAACCCTATAGTAAGTACACTGTAAAAAGGATTTTACAGTATTAGAGTCAAAAAATTGCTATTAATGTAAGCTATGTTCTGCCAAATTATTGTGGAAATAAAATGTGCAACCAAGTCATGATGCAATATGGGTTAACCTACCAAATTAAACATACAGTGCCACTAATATTGCCACCCTTGGTAAATATGAGCAGAGGTGCCTCTAAAATAAATATGCAATTTTGATCAGTTTTGATTACATTTTGATCTTTTATTTAAAAAAAAAATCACAAAATTCTAACCTTTCATTAAAAATGTTTTTCTCCAATGCATGTTGTCCACAAATTATTGGCACTCCTAGAAATTCTTAGTAAAATATCTCTGAAGTATATTCCTATTCATATTTAAAAAATGTTTTGCACACCAGGGTGACTAGGAGCATGAAATTGTCCAGCCATGACTTCCTGTTCCACAGGATTATAAATATGAGGAACATAAAAGTCAAATTGCCTTAATCATCCATCACAAAGAGTGAAACCAAAGAATATAGTTTTGATGTGCAGAACAAGATTGCTGAGCTTCACAAAATAGTAAGTGTCTGTAAGAAAATAGCTAAAGCATTGAAAATACCCAGTTCCATCATCAGGGGGGCAAAAATGAAGACGTTCTAATCAACTAAACATGTCACAAATGTACCTGAAAGAGGACTTGTGTTGAAATGTTGTGGGAAGGCAGGGAAGTATAGCAAACTCAATAACATTTGTGTTTCTTTGAGGTTCTACTAAAGTATTTGTTTTAGCCTTGGTGCTTTTTGGGAATTAATACATTTCTTAAAAATAGCTGATTTTCAGTGTATGTAAGAAAGTGATGAATAAATGAGAAATGCAGTGTTATGGTTATTACATTTATAAAAATGGATATTCATTTTATGAATTTAATTGAAACGTGAATGAATTAGTGACCTATGAAAGGCAAATGTGTGTGACTACTACCCTCCACCTTCCATTTTTACGTCAGTGAGTTTGTGCAGCTCAGTGTATGACAGCTGTCACCACACTTTTTAATGTCAGTTAGTTTTCCCACATGTATATTAATAGCAATGTACTGCAGAAATTGTTCCGTACTTTATAGTATTCCATGTTAAGTAGTAGGCAATACTGTTCATTGAACTAAAAGATTACCATGATATAATGTGATATCACAGGAAACAGTTACAAATTTGCACCTGTATCATAAAGCACACACAGTAATTACAGAGCAAAATACCTCTGCATCACAGAGACCTTGTGACACAGCACTGAGCCATCACAGTCTGCTACTAACATCTTAGCTGTTTACTGGGAATTCACTTTTTTTTTTTTAAGCTGTCAGTAACCAGTTAGACATGAGAAAAGCTCTGCTGTGAGTTTGATGTCAAAGCAATACAATTATAAACCTCATTTTACACTGAAATTAATATTACTATAACTAAACAATTTACTGTAAAATTCCAGTACTTTACTGTCAATTTACTTTGCAATAAGACTGTAGACAGATTATAAAGCCAGCATTTTGCTTTGTAACATTTTTTTATCTAAACATTTTGTTGAATGTAACCTTGGTGGCGTTTTTTATGTCAATTAAAGTCTTATTTAAAAAAAAAATGTTTTTACAGATTTGTTGCCCATGGCTTTGGCATTGTTAGTATCTTCCAGTGATCTCATAATTTTTTAATGAAGAAATTTTATTTATTGTGTTATGAGGGAAAAATGACTAAATATTATATGATGTATTATTTGATAATACATTTAACGGCCCAAGTATGGTTCGAATCTCACAGGTCAGTACGTTAACCTCTGTGATTCTTTGTATGTTGATGCAAGTTCCTCTAAGATTTCCAGACGTCATCACCCAGAATTTACAGTCAAACACAACAATCTGTGAGATTAATAATACAGGCTGTTGAAAAAAAGCAACCCTGCAATTTGTTACTCATTTGTGTAATGAGGTAACAAGGACACCTTATTAAAATAGTATAACCAAACGTTCAAACTGAAATGGACAATCTATCCTTTTTCAGTTCAATATCTACAAAAAATGGGTTTCAAAGACCATTGCCACAGTCTCTGCCTTTTTCTGCTGTTCTAACTGAGATGTTGCCTCGTCAATGCTTTTCTGCAGGTTACGGCCATGCGGCACCCGGCACAGATGCAGGAAAGGTCTTCTGCATGTTCTACGCGGTTCTGGGCATCCCACTTACGCTGGTGATGTTCCAGAGTCTAGGTGAGAGGATGAACACGTTTGTCCGCTACCTCCTCAGCCGCGTCAAGAAATGCCTAGGGCTCCATCGCACAGAGATTTCCATGGAAAACATGGTATTGGTGGGTTTCTTGTCCTGCCTGGGAACCCTGTGCGTAGGGGCTGCCGCCTTCTCGCACTTTGAAGGCTGGACATTCTTCCATGCGTACTACTACTGTTTCATCACCCTCACCACCATCGGCTTTGGGGACTTTGTGGCTCTTCAGAAGAAGGAGGACCTCCAAGAAAAGACACCTTATGTAGTCTTTAGTTTCATGTACATCCTTGTGGGGTTAACAGTGATCGGAGCCTTCCTCAACCTGGTCGTGTTGAGGTTCCTCACTATGAACAGTGAAGATGAGAAGCGGGACGCGCAGGAACGGGCCTCACTGAAGAGGGGTCGCAACCTCACGGCCATGAGTTTAGGGCAGGATAATCACTGCCACAGCAACCTGTTCTTGCCCATAGAGGAGGGCACCAGCTGCACCAACCTCATCTTGTCCCCAGCAGAGGAGCGCGGGCAGTCCCCATCCCGACTGAGCTTGCTGTGCAGCTGTGTTTGCTATCGCTTGGGTCTCTGCGACAGCTCAACCCCGTCCCAAAACAAGTGCCCTGCGTGCAATATTAACTCTGTGTACTATAACTCCGTTTCCTACAAGATTCAAGGTGGCTCCTCAACCAGGAACAATACGGTTCTGTCCTCTCCAGGCAGCACGCTTTCTCCTGGGCTCAGCTTCAGAGATCTGCCACGTTTCAGGAGGAAATCATTGTAACAGCAAAGAACTGTCTGTTTTGGACAGTGACTGTAAGAGCATATATTTTGTAGCATGAGTTAGCAAAGGAGAGTTTGACGGATGTATTTTTAAATATTGACAGAAGACAGATAAGCATGTCTTTCTAAAGGACAGCAGTTGAGTACTTTCAGGGTTGGGATACACAACTTTTAATAAATGTGAGAACATTTACTGATGCTCAAGAAGGAAACACAAAAGAAGTACAATTTATCCTGTTTATCCAATTCAGATTTTTTTTTTTTTTAATTGGTAAAGATCTGCATTTTTCCTGTAAGGAATATTGTGGAAGATTGATATTGTTGAAAAATTATGTGTCCAAATAAAACAGAGTCCTATGTTTGGTAAATGTCACTTTTTCTAGAGAGGACCGTTTGTGTTAAATACCTTATTAGTATTACACAGTATTATAAAGTATTTAGATTTACAAATGACTTTTTAAAGCTTTTATTTTGTAGTGAAATACATTTTAAAAGTATCCTTCCCAACCCTGACCATAATGTCAAAGGAATTTACATGTATGGCAACCATAACAATATCTTCATTCACAAAACCATAATGTTGGGCATTTAAAACCTGCTGTCATTCAAATACCTGTTACAACACATACAGTGACTGTGGAGAGAAACTTTGATCATCTCAAACCTTTAAATGTCTGCTGTAATTAACTAGGAACTGCACAAGTGCACAAAATGAAATGGTATTAAATGCCATGTGAAGTGTTTACATGAGGTGTGATGATCTAAAAATGTGAGATTTACTGAGAGACAGATCTTCTCAGATCATTGTGCCTTTGAGCAAGACACTGAACCCCATGGAGGCGGCTGTAAGAGAAGTTTACAGTATGGTAATTCACCTGTAGTTCATATACATACAGTATGCGCCTCACTCGTCAAATACATTTAAAGCTTCTGTGCTTACAAATAGATGTCAGACATATCAATATGAATGTACACAATTGGAAAAATATTTGGTTTCAGTTTTCAAGTTTGTGCATGTTTTGGTTGTTTTGCAATGCTTGCACAATATGTAATGAAAGGTTAATGCCTTTGGCTATGCTTATTGAGTTACTGTGCTTTTTTATTGTTATTTGTTATATTAGTAGTTTGGCATGAGCATGTATCCAGAACAGGAAAAGTGTGACAAAATGAATGAAAAGATGAAACTGAACCTCTCTGGTCTGCAGGAGATTTTCGTTGTGAAAGTCTAACATTTAAATTCTCATGAAAATAATTTTCACAATGAGTTTACAATTAAAACCCTCAGCAAGATGTACAGTAAGTTTTCTGACTGTTTAATATTTAAGAAGAGGCATTTGCTGTAAATCTTTTTATTTATTTATTTTTTGTCCATTCACTTTTATGGTAAACAAATAAACAACTGTTACACTTATTGATTTTCATTTGTTGCTTACAACAGTCCATACAAAGACAAAGAAAAAAATGCAAGAATGACATTTTACTGGATAATTTTCTCAATGCTTCACATTTCTGAGCAATTTTAAAATGTAACTGTTGTCAAAGTGATTTTACTGAATAAGGACAGAACGACAGGTGAAATCAAACTAAGAATACAAAAAAGGTGTAACATTCTTGCTATGCATTTTGTAAAAAATTCAACAGCCTAAACAGTCTAGTGAGTAGTATATAAGGCTGTATTAGACTAGCAACCCAGATAAAACAAATGTAGAAGATTGTAGGTCACGTTTGGTCTGGATATGATATGGCCGAAGAAAATTTTTTTCATACTTTTTTTTTTTTCCCATCAACATTTGATTCATTACTAAAAATGTGACTGGCTGCAATTATTTCCCTCTCTGCTTCCTCTTAAGAGCAACAGCTATTAGCCAAACAAACTCTAATTTGCTTCAGGTAAGTAGGTTACCTAGCCGTCAGTGGGGTGTTAGCAGACATATTCCATTTGACTTTATTTCTTTTTCCAAGTTAAGATAAAATAATAATAATAATAATAATAATAATAATAATAATAAAAACAGAATGGAATGTAGTTTGCTTCTTGTATTTTTATATAAGATTGGTACTATTTTTTTTTACTCAAATCTGTGTGTTAAACAAGTTAAGTCAAAAGTAATTTAAAAGTGATCAAAATCAGATGATATTACCTAAAATTATCTAATCTAATAGAATACATAACGGACTACAATTTCCAGTGTATAATTTGTAATTAGTAATGAACAATGTTTGTAATTGGTAGACCGGGGGCAATTGTAACACACTCAATTACTCTAACATGCTCAGTGGGATTCTCTCTCCGTGGAGAATACTGAGACATGATGCCACAACTAGCGTGGGCGAAGGAGACACTCTGCCGGAGCACAGTCTACTCCATCCTAATCTGGGCTGCGGGGCACAGAGGACCCAGAGTTCACCTAGGGGGAACAACTGGGGGAACGGCGCACCGATCCGTAAGGAATGGCGCAGCAAGCTGACACCGAGCTGGCCTCCCGGGAGGACACAGGCTCAACGCAAAGATTATAGAATCTCACGAAGGTATTGGGTCCTGCCCAGCCCGCTCTACATATGTCCGCTAGAGAGGCACCGTGCGTCAGCGCATAGGATGAGGCAACACTCTGAGTGGAGTGGGCTCAAACTCCTAGGGGGCACGGCTCACCTAGAGACTCGTATGCCAAGGTGATGCCATCTACCACCCAATGGGTCAACCTCTGTTTGGAGACAGCATTCCCCTTCTGCTGTCCCCCATAGCAGACAAAGAGCTAAAGTCTGAAGCTCCGGGTGTGGTCAATGTAAATACACAAAGCGCAAACAGGATACAGCAATGCCAAGGCCGGGTCTGTGTCCTCTGGGGGCAGAGCTTACAGGTTCACCACCTGATCCCGAAAGGGGGTTGTGGAAACCTTGGCACATAACCAGGCTGGGGTCTCAGGATCACGTGAGAATCAGCCGGGCCAAACTCAAGGAACGTATCGTTGACTGACAATGCTTGCAGGTCTTCCACCTACTTGATAGAGGCAAGCACGATGAGGATTGAGTTCTTAAGCGATAGATATTTCGGCTCGGCTGAATCAAGAGGCTCAAGGGTGCTCTCCGTAGACCTAGAAGGACCACGGAGAGATCCCAAGAAGGGAAGAGATCTGGCCTAGGAGGATTTATCCTCCTTGCACCTCTCAGGAAACCTGACGATCAGGTGATGTTTTCCTAGGGACAAGCTGTCTACTGCATTGTGATATGCTGCAATTGCTGCAACATACACTTTTAAAGTGGAGGGGAACAGCCTGCACTCCGAGGAAGGAAAGGAAAAGCACCACTTCGGCTCAGCATCTCTGTGGATCCTCTCTCCAAGAGGAACACAAACCAACAAACAGACCCCACCTCAGAGCGTATGCCTGCCTCATAGAGTGGTCTCTAGCCTGAGTGAGTGTTTATCATAGCTTGGGGAAGGCCAGTGAGGTCTACCGCATCCCGTCCAGAATCCAAACGTGTAGATTCCACAGGTGGCGGCACAGGTGCCAGAGAGTGCCCATCCAGAATCTTCCAGGGAGGGGCTGTCACAAGGAGCATGAGGTTGGCAAACCAGGTTCAGGTGGGCCAGTAAAGCACAACCAACAGAAACTGCTCCTTGTCCCCCCTGATCTTGCACAGGGTCTGTGTGCCAGCGTGTCCCTGCCGAGGGGGGCCTCAGTCAGGGAGTAGAAGAGCTGGCAGTGGGAGAATTCCTGGGAGGCAGATCTATCTGGGCCATGCCGAATCAATTCCAGATGAGCTGGACTGCCTGGGGATGGAGTCGCTATTCTCTGGGAAAGGTGAGCTGTCATGAAAGCACATCGGATGCACAATTGAGCTCTCCTGGAATGTGAAGAGCGTGCAGTTATTTGAGCTGCATCTGACTCCAGAGGAGGAGATGGCAGGCGAGTTGTGACATACGACAAGAGCGTAGACCACCCTGGCAGTTAATGTATGCTACGGTCGTTGTGTTGTCCATGCGGACCAGCACATGCTTGTTGTGCAGCATCAAAATAAAACGATGCAGGGCGAGATGCACTGCTAGCAACTCGAGGCAATTGATGTGCCACTGCAGTCAAGGTCCGGTCCAGAACCCCAAGGCTGCTTGCCCTTTGCATACGGCACTGTCATGTTGACCGAATCTAGCTCCAAACTGAGAAAAGAGATGCTCTGCACAGGGGAGAGCTTGCTTTTCTCTCGGTTGACCCGAAGCCCCAGATGGCTGAGGTGCTGGAGGGACCAGGTCCCTGTGCTCGCACAACACATCTTGTGAGTGAGCTATTATGAGCCAGTTGTCAAGATAGTTGAGTATCAGGATGCCCTTCCACCAAAGTGGGGTCAGGGCACCCTCTGCGAGCTTGGTAAAGACACGGGGAGACAAAGACAGGCCAAAGTGGAGGACCAGGCCGATGGCTGCAAACCAATTCTGATGATGAATGCATGAAAACATGCACTTCCAGTTAAGCATACTGAACAGTAGACTGTGAAAGGACCAGTTCAGAACTCGAAGGTCCAGGATTGGTCGTAACCCACAGCTCTTTTTAGGTCAGATGAAATAGGGACAGTAAAACCCTAATTTAATCTCTGCTGAAGGGACTGGCTCGATTGCATCCTTCGCCAGGAGAACTGCAATCTCCTTATGCAGGACATACGTATCTGTGTCTGACCGGACAGATGTGAAAAGGATGCCTTTGAACCTGGGCAGGCGCCTCACGAATTGAATAACGTAGAGTTGTACTGTCCGGATCTGGCCCACAGCACTGTAAGCAGGGCCTAAAACTAACTTTTTGCCACACCTGCCAATGGCCGGTGATGTGATAAAATTTACCAGCAAAAAAAAAAATTTACTGGCCATGAAACTCTCTTTGCAAAAACGGTTATTATACTAAAATGACTTATTGTTATTTCCTCTTTTTATTAATGTTATTTTCCCTCTTTTTATTAATGTTATTTCCTCTGCATTTGGGTTTGACCTGCTCCAGTGGTGTAGTGGTGAGCACCAAGGATAATACACATCACAAACCTGAGTTCGATCCCCACCTGGATTATAACAGACTAAACATAGGATATTTAAAATGTTTTCAATTTGTCCTGTTACTGGTGTCTCTACTAAATGCATTTTCCCTCAATTTGACCTATTAATTATAGCCATTCAACATTACAGTACAAATGAAAGTCATTGTTTTTAACATTTAATAGGCTCTGAAATATATAACCATTTTTCACATAAATTCACCTAAACTATAAATTGTACATGCATAAGCTATACAGATGTATTTAATACATAATAAATATCTTTATTCAAGCAACAAAAGTTAATCAGCGACTGGAGTAGTCGAGTGATTTCTCTTTTTCTTCTGTTCTTTGATTTCCATTTCCAACTCTTTACGTTCAGTTAAGACTTTCTAACTCATTTAAGACTATGTTTATAAGGTAACTCGCCAAAACCGTGCATTTTTACATAATTGTGTGTGTTTTCGTCTATTGAAGTGCAACTAGTGCACTGTCTGAAGCGGCTCAGCGAATGCATACAGCCAAACGCACAACCTTTCAAACTATACTTCCAACACTGTTTCGGTGACATAGCCCCAGGTATGTGTCGCCACATTCTCGGGTTATAAAGAAAGGAAACGTTAATCTTCCAAAATGAAGCAGCAATATCTTCTCAGGTAAAAGTTTTTAGAACCGTGTCTAAGGACAAGCTGCATCACACTGCTCTGACCTTATAAGCTTGTTTGTTTCTTATTATTTGATTCACTCTTGTCGCTTATGGCAGAACAGCTAATCAAGATGATCTTGTCTTCGGAAAAGATTATTTTATTCGCTTACGTCAGAAACAGTGAATCTCTTTAAAAACTGGCTGTTGTTTTCACTACATTGCATTGTTATATTTTGTAAAAGTTTTACCCGCCAACTGGCAACTGACACTGTTACAAAGACTCACCAATGCAGATTTTTTTACTCGCATTTGGTGCTTGGCGAGTGTTAATTTTAGGCCCTTACTGTAAGCCTTCGCAGTGAGAGCCGACGATAGCTTACAGGCTTTGGACAGGAGGCACGGACAGTTCCGCCAGGTCGCAGTGTTTAGCTGCACATTCCACCTGGGGAATATCAACGTACCCCCTGGCTGCCCCACCATCGAGAGTAGTAAGGAGGGAGGAGCCTGGACATGTATGAACCATATAGGGGACCTCCTAGTGGGCTCCTCATGAACCTCTGGGAAGAAAGGCACTGGGGCGGAGCGAAGTATTACGTCGCTGATTGCACCCAGAAACCAATCATCGAGCCTTGAGTGCTCGGGAGAAGGCGTCATCTCCTCTGATGCTGCGATAGACATCCTGACCTCCTCTGGAGCGCCAAAAGAGACACTAGGCCTTTAACCTAGAGCCTTTACAGATTGCCGAACTGGGCCGGGTAGAGGACGAGGGTAGACGTCTCGTGAACGAGAGGCAGGACCTAAGTGCAGCCATGGTCATACGGACCATCCACAAAAGCCGCCTCAGCATGTTCTTGGCCCAGGCACGTGAGGCAGCGAATGTGTCCATCTACAGAGGAAAGGAACTACCGCATCTAGAGGTGCATGGTCGGAAAGACATCCTGAGGTAATACTCTCAATGACCTTGCTTAAGAAATTTGCTCTTTTTAGATTTGGTTTGGCCAGGGAAGGACCACGGCATGCTTGTGCACTTAAAGGCAGTGCTTCACTGTATGCAAGATGAAACAGATCTAAGAGCATTTTTCTTCTTTCTTCTCTTCTTCACACAGCTCTCGCAGCAGACAATGGCTCCTAAACAGAAATCTGAATGAGTGGTTGCATGCTGCCATCTTATATGGCTCAGCATGCAAATTCCAATGTTCATTGGCCTTTTCTCTTTAGCTCAGCCGTGATAGTGCTCTCAAGTACGATCTCAATACGTCTGTGAACGACTGAGGGGGAACTATGTTTAAAAATGATTAGTGTTACACATTAAACAATGTGTTGCTTTTAAATATTTTGGAGGGCCCATGGAGGGCCAGGCACCCACCCTACGGCTGCTGAATGCTCCTTCAGGACCCCATCGGATTTGTCGGCCGCTTACTGCCGCCCGATGGGCTTCCTGCCATCACATTGGCATATACAGAGGTCACCTTACCCTACTGGGTACCTAAAGGCACTAACCTCGGGAGCTCCTGGTATCAGCAGCCCAGGTCGCAAGACTCTCCTCAGGCCTTGTAATGTCTCTGACATTAGATGAGCTTGATAGCGCTCCGCCCCGTTGGTAGTGCTTCCCTCTCCAAGGTGAGGTCGTTAAGCACACCACCCTTGGGCAGAATGCATAGATCTTCCTCTCTACGTAAGGGCTAAGTATCTACCATGTGGCTGCTAGCATTTGTCTGAGCTTGCTGCCACCCAATGTGTTTCGGCTGGATTGACCTATTTGCTCTCTTGGAGCTCCATAAGACAGCAGCCTCTGACATCAGATGACCCTGGCGGTGCGCTGCCCCATTGGTAGTGCTTCCCTCGCCGAGGCGGGGTTGTTAAGCACACCAGCTTTGGGCACAATGGATAGATCCCCCTCTCTATGCAAGAGCTAGGTATCTACCCTGCAGCTGCTAACATTTGTCTGAGCTCCAGCGTCATCGGAATAGTTGGCCGCTTGCTGCCACCCGATGTGTTTGCCTTCCACCATGCAGGCTGTGCAAAAGCTGCTCAGACCTCACGGTCCTCTGAAGCTCCATATGACAGCTGCCAAGACCACCAGGCCTTTCTCTGCCCCTGTAATTTCCCTTCGGCATTGCATGTGCATGATAAGGATCCCTCACTGAGGGTCCTTTAAGAACATGCCACTCCTGGAGGGAGTGCATGTTACCTCCCTGACATCAGGGAAGGACCTTTGCGCCCTATGGATTTGATTATTTCCAGGTTGAAGCCTCTGGTGGAATGCTATTTATCAGCCTACTTGCTCCCCTCAGCATGCTGTTTCCTGTTGAGCAATTTATATTCCTCTCAGAAAGAATTTCTTTGCTCCAGGGCGTTCCACTAAAGCCTTTAGTGCTCCCCTCTCCGAAGGGTCACGCTGAGTACGGGCCTGCTCCCTGAGGACTTAGAACCTCCCTCAAGAGAGAGGTGTGTTCTTTGCTCAGAGCCTCCTCCTTAAACGGATGAGTGTCCACTCTACATGGGCACGCCTTAAAATCCACATTGTGGTAAGAACGCACACTAGCTTCCTGTGTTCTTTCTCAAATCCTGTATGGTGGGGATCACACGCTCAGCTTCATACCTTTTATTGAGATGTTAGGCCTAGGGTTCCTTGGGCCACTCTCCACTTCTATTGGGGATTCGATAGCCTACTCGACCAGTGGCTGACTGAGGTCACACAGGTCTGTAGGCAACCCCTAGCTATGAGCTAGGGTCTGACTACATTCCTTAAAGGAATATCCTTCTGATTCCAAGCTTGAGCCCTGCCTTAAGGTTATACTTCGAGTAGCCTTGACCTTGCAGGTAAGTCTAGGTATGCGGCTCAGGCCTTTGGCTGAAGGGATTAAGTTACTGACAGCTGTGTGGATGTCAATGGGGCAGCTTCCTCACCTTGAGTGGCTTAGTGCTCGCCTTGATGTTTAGCCTGCACTCCCCTCAGCATGGCAGCATGGGTATCCCATTCACCATAGCAGCCCATAGAGGACGCAGTTTGATGTTTCCTCGAAAGGGAACATCTCTAGGTTATGAATGCAACCATGGTTCCCTGAGAAGGGAACGAGACACTGCGTCTCTAGGACTTGACACCATGCTTTGTCATTTGCTTCAGATAAAGAAGCATATGATGTGTGTGAATGGCTCTCTTTTATACTATGCGGTCAAAGTGGTGACGTCATAGGCTGTCGCCGGCCAATACTGTTGTAGTTTTTGTATGTATGCTTCAGACACAGGTCACAAAGGAGACGTTCCCCTTAGCGACCCCTAGATGACGCAGTGTCTCATTCCCTTCTCAGGAAACCATGGTTACATTCGTAACTTAGAGACGTTTCCACACATTTGAAATGCCATATTTCACGTGTTTTGTGTGTAGTAAATTGTAATGAATCTATTGAAATCTGCTTCTGATTTCAATCTTAGACTGTCACAGAACGCAAGGAAACCAGTGCAACGATGAAAGACAGGGATGAAAATGTATTTATTTAAAATTTTTACCAATTAAAAAAGTCCATATATTACAGAACAATGAAGATGGAGATGTAAGTTATTTGATGATTACAAATGTCTTTACAATTGTGCTAACTAGATGTTTTCACGCAAGTGTAAATACTACATACTGTATATGCATACTCAATATCAGTAATCAAATTACAGATAAACAATACATTTTGCTAAATAAACACAAGTATCCCGCGATTGTCACAGATTATTTGTGCAATATGGTATAAAAGCTGTTTAACAGCCAGTGATAATTATCTTTACTGTCAGTTTGCCACAGTTTTTGAGTGAGCTGTCCCCTTACGGGTGAATCCATCCTTAACTTCCATTAAAAATGTTTTTTTTTTTTTCTTTTTTAAGGTTTGAGTTCATAAATAACCATAGCGTTTGTTAATATGATACAGTATACAGTGTCAGAGCAACAGTAAGGCATGAAAATGTCTACATTCTAAACACTCAGTCCCCTAAAACATGGTGAAAACAACATCACGCTGCATGTCACGCATTAAACTGTTAAAGAACATTGTACTATACAATGAAATAAATACGTATTCCAAAATGAAAAAAAAAAAATATATACATATTATATGAGTAAATTTGACCTTTGGCTCTTTGTCTACACTTTTATTTTACTTTGATTAAAATGTATGGAGTATTTAAAAAAGAAATAAATGAAACTAAATAAATAAAAAAATAAAAATGGATATCTGTGGTTGATCAGTATTTCCATGTGTGCCATCCATGCATTCAGACAATCAACAAAACTTAAAGTGCAAAATAAATCATTCCAGAATAAAGCAAAAGTATCTGAGACTTCAGTGTGCTAGTATAGAAAATAACCTATCCTGTATGACAAAAGTAGGATTTAAAAATAAACTCCAGACCCTGGTAACAAATGTCATTTATTTATCACTCAAAAAGGTCACTGTTCATAGAGTTTGATTTTGATTCCGTAGGAAGCCTGTGAGCCAGGGCTGGTGGAGAATCCTGTGTTTTTCCATCATTCAGAATAAAGAGGGATGCACACAAAAAAAGGCCCCAAACATTACCCATGTTTCCTCAGTCTCTTTATTGCTGATAGTTTCCATACTGACCCTTTACAAAGAAAAATAAAGAAAAAAAATATATATAAACATTTAATAAAAGGCATCAGAAATGTGACTGTTTTGGTATTACCATTAATGAATAAACAGCTTTTTGATTAAAAATGCTACAGTTGACCCCAAAATTTGGTCATTATGTCGTTCAAACACAATGTGTACATTTCAAAAAGTATACACACCCCTTAATGCATCATGTTGCCTTCAGTGGAGATATATATAATATTATAGAAAACTGATATTTTAAAAATAACATGCAGAGGAAAACCAAGTCCTATGTTTAGTAGATGCCATTGTTCGCTGGAGGACCCTTTTAGTTACATACCTTATTACTATTCCACAGTATTCTAAAGTTTTTAGAATAAGGGTGTGTTCACACTAGTAGTACAGTTTGGTTTATTTGGTCCGGACCAAAAAAGGAAAATGATGCATTTGGTCCTGGTCCACTTAGCGTTCACACCGGCATTTTTGACAGCGAACCTAAAGATACCGAACCTAAAGGCATAGTGTTACGTTCATGACCTAAATGGCAGGTTGAATGAGGTATATTTCGTGACGGAACAAACAAAAGGAAAAGGCGTGTTCGTTTTAAAGTGGCGCTGCAGATATATGACATCAAAGTACCCATTCAATGTGTTGTGTTCTCTCTGAAGTGTTTGGTAATGCATTGAGTTAGTGTTCAGTGATGCATCGTGTTTGATTGTGCTGAAAGCATTGTCATGCCTGAACAATGTATGGGTTCCTATACTGGGATCTGGAACAGAGAGGCTAAGTAAAAAGGATATGTTCAGTTGATGCTATTACCAATCTCTGTGTGGTCTTTATCAAACGCAAAAATTGGCAACGAGGATGGCTGATATCACACTACCACCTCCTGCTGCTTTCCTTGCTCTACCTGGTGAGCCTCCGATTTCCTGGACTCGTTAGTTACAGTCCTTTGAGACTTTCATCTTGGCATTGGGGCTGACTGACGTGAGCGCAGTTTGCAAAAAAACACTGTTACTACATTGTTTAGGCACCGAGGGTCCACAACCACAAGCAATTATAGCTGTGAAACTACTGATTGCACACTTTGCAGCCCCACAGAGCGCTCTCTTGCAACATTTCTGTTCCACCAAAGACACCAGCTGCCCGATGAGTCTGTGCAACAGTACATAGCCAACTTACGGGGATTCGCCAGCACATGCAAGATCGGTGCATTGCAGGACGAAATGATTCACGACCAGTTAATTGAACATACTAATAATGCAAAAGTGCGTGATACTCTGCTATTAGAACCTGATTGATCACTGTCCTGGGCAATCACGATTGCAGTACGGATAGAGAATGCAGCTGCATGTTGCTGCACAACAACAAAGGTTGACTCAGTGTGTTCCCTGCAAGTGACTGTTGGGTATGGCAACAAGATGTTGCCCAGCTTTACCTTCCATGTTGCCCGTCGCGGGGCCAACCTGATGGGTCTGGATTTGTTCTTGGCTCAGGAGCTGCGATCCTGACAGTCTCCACGCCTTGGCAGCAAAAGTGGCCATCCTTGTTTGAAGGCTTGGGCTGCCTTACAGCTTTTGCCCACCAACCTCTCCTGAACCCCGCCATTAAACTAGGCTTGGGCCTAGTTCACAACATACCTCAAGAACAAAGGTATTCATCACATCCGCTCTGCACACTATCACCCCCAAGCTAATGGTGGTGTCGAACACTTCCATCAGTTACTGAAAAACGGTCTCAGAGCACATTTGTTCCAGAGATGGACCTTCTCACAGGCCATCCATCACACACTGCTACACTACAGGGCCACCCAACACTCTACAACAGAGGTCTCTCCAGCTTTCCTCATGCTTGGCCGTGAGCTCCACCTTCCCTTCGACAGGCTCAGCCCCGTGCTGCCTCATGGACCACTACTGAGAGTCAGGGCCTTAGTCAACCACCAGCAGAGGAGGATGAAGCAGAAATTCGATCTCTCAGCACGCGTTAGGCCCCTGACATAAGGGCTACAGATTTGGTCAAGGTTCGAAGACCCCACAGAGACAACAAATTCACTTAATATTGGTCTGCCCCATGTAAGCTGACTCCGCAAAAGTGCCACCCCTGGCACATACAACATGCGTCACATCTTAAGCCACACCCCCAGCTGGGCTGGACACAACAGCTCTCCAGCTGACACCTCAGATAGCTCCTGCACAGGCTCCAGAAATGCCAGAAATGCCATCAACCAGCCAGCTGAGATTTGTGCCTGCCCATCACAGGCTGCCCAGCCTCAACCCTGTAGGAGGGGGGAAATGTTGTGTTCTCTCTGAAGTGTTGTTTAGAAATGCATTGAATACTGTCGTCTGCTAGACTAAAGCACACTCATTGTATGTATATGATTTTACTTTTACCACCTGCAAACTCACAAAGAGCTCATGAAAGGCACTTTAACTTCTTGTTGCTCCACGTTTGCCCTTTGCTCATTTTGTTTTGGATACACCACTTGTTGTCTTTGTGAAATCATGTTGCATAGTGTCACATCTTATCATTACTTCCTGTTTTTGGTTCGTTTAGAATTATTAGAATTACTATTTAATTTGGAAGCGAACTGAGACCCATCTTTTTAGCGGTCTCGGTCTGCTTGTTTGGTGTGCACCAGGGGTTCGGATGGCAGCGTTCACACTTACTCAAATGAACCACACTAACAGAGCAGTCGCACCAGAGTTTTATCAGAGTTTTATTCTAACCAAACATGACAAGTGCGAACACACCCTAAATTACAAAATTTGTGTAATTTAATCTAATCTAATCTCTTGTGTAATGAAATACATTTTAAAACCTTCCCAACCCTCCTGCTCAGTTGATATGGATAACTTCTACAATCTCGTTTTGTACTCTAATTCGGTTAAGTGGGCAAAATGGATGAGATCATTTTAAAAACATGTCCCTTGTGTTCCAAAAAGAAAGCAAGTATTATGCATTGAGAAAGGGGGAGATTTTTCATTTTTGGGTCAACTCACCCTTTTACTGGGCTGGTTTTGGGATTTGCTTTGTCATTTGTACAGGACAGTAATAGTGCTCACCTGTTCAAAAGAGTATGATCTCTGTGACTGAGCAGCTGGTCCTGGCTGTATAGAGCGGTATGATGGGTACTGCTGACTCTGGCCCTGCTGATACTGAGGATATTGGGAAGAGCTGCCCTGCCCTGGACCTTCAGAGGCAAATAGCAGAAGTCAGTTTGCTGTATATTGCCTGTAGGGATCAATTCATACAGTCAGAACACAGTTTAATCCAGGATCGTTTGATGCAGTCTGTTACCGTATCCCTGAGGTTGAGCGCTGTAGCCGGCTTGGGACGGGTACTGCTGTTGGCTGAACGTCTGGTGCGTCCCAGAACCTTGCTGGTACTGTGTCTGCTGTTGGCTGTACTGAGAGTTTCCTGAAACGTCATTGACATGAAGGGGGAACTGAATATATACCTAGTCTATTATAATCCACATATCATTTGCAAGCCTGCTATAATGATGATGTCTATTCATTCTCTAATTCATTTTTATAGAAGATTATGAAGTCATGTAATCTGCAAATATAAGAGAACCAACATGAGTAAGAAAAGAAAAATTGATTCTAGTTTAAATTCCCATTCCTCTTAACAATTCCAGTTCGTTAACACTATCGTAGATTCGTTCTTGTGGTAAACACCACCAAAGTAGAGAAGCTGGTATCTCACCAACATGTCCTGAAGGAGCCTGAGAAGTTGGGGCTGGTGTATAACATTTGATGTTGTTTAAATATTTTCATACGATCTCATTACATCTCAGTACATTCCTTATACTTTATATTAGATGGCCTTAACTAGTTACAACAAAAAATAAGTACAATGTACTTTTTGTGTTCATAATATATTGCAAAACACTGTTGCTGATATTGAGGTGGGATACAGATAAGGTTAGGGACAGGTTTGGTGGTATGGGTAGGTTTAAGGGTGTAACGGATGTAATTACATGCAGATAATTTTTTTGAATAAATACAATGCAAAAACATGTATGTACACAATAAGTACATTGTATCAAATGATTAATTTAAATGTAAGTACATAGTAGTTGAGCTCACCTGATATAAAGTGGGACCCCTTGCCACCATGCCAAGCACAAAAGATACCAAACCTCAACCTTCCTTTTTCTCAAGATGAGATTATTGTAATGCCTTATTGGGTGGATGTCCTGCAGGCTCAATTGATAAGCTTTAGCTGGTTCAAAATGCTAAAAGCAAAAATAAATCTCTGTTTTTCTGCAGGTAATGATTTTTTTTTCTAAGTAAATTCATGATTATTTATTAAAATCATATTATTTAGTTCCGTACCTCAATAGCCCTTCAACCCTGTTACACAAATCATTCTCCCCCCATAAAAACAATGAACTGATCCTTATGTGACTTCATTAACAGGAAGTGACATCATATAAGTCTTCTGAACAACATTGTGAGCAGACACAGGCAAGTTACCACCTTCTTTTATAACTATAACTTATTAATATTTGTGATACTGTGGTTGTCAAGCTTAACAACTTAACCCCGTTACATCAAATAAAGATAGAAAACTATTACTTGTGAAAATTACTTTTGATATTTTAACAATATATGCATGCATGTGGTCTTTTAGACCATTATTTATTTGATCATAATGGGGTTGTGAAATGAAGTTATCCAGTAATTTAAATGAATTATTATATTTGATCAAGAGTCTTATACCAGATGCATATGCTGAATGTAGTAATGTCCATGGTAAAGCTGTGTGTGTGTTCCGCCTAGATTTTCACATCTCAGTATTAAGTGTTTCAATTGCAATTTATATCTGTTGTCTTTCTTGGTTACATTATGAAATACAGTGTTTATAGAAAATCTTACAGTAAATTTGAGTCAAAAAACAACTATTTATATGTTAAGATATATTTGTCTCTTCAACCCTGTTACCCTAGTCTCAACCCTGTCACGCCTACATTTTTATTATTATTATTTTTACGTTTATGAAAAAGCAATTTAATGTTTGTTGAACTCAGTCTAAAATTTCATAATTTTTAGTTTAAATTCTGAAGTTAAGCCACTTCTTTGATCAAAAATGATGAGGTTGCTGTCACAAAAAGTTCAGGCTTTAGTATAGCAAAAGTGTGAGATTCTGTGTAACTTTTATATTTGCAAATACTGAACAGTGTGAGGGACCTCTGATTAATAGGAAAATGGATGGATTGATTTCATTGCAAATACAATTTATAATCATATTCAGAGAGCTCCCATAGTGTCCATAACTAAACTTAAAGACTAAGAGTGCCAATATCTTAACATAATGAACAATAATAATAGGGGTTTGATGCCTGAGGGAAAATATGTTTTTTTGAAAGTTATATACTGTATATCATTAATGTTGTGGGGTGTTCAGAAAAGTAATACGTTGTGGTAAAAAATCTAAAATCTAAAAATGTGTAAGTCCAAATCGTACCAGTTCGTGGAATGACTCATATACTGTTCAGCAAGTCTGTGTCACGGGTTCAGAGTGATGATAGTGGACACACAATGTTAATTGTGATCCTCACCTGAATGACTCTCTGACAACCCACTCATCCATCACCAGCTACTCACCTAGATACTCACCCGTTCACGTATAGGTGTGTGCCCTATTCCCATCAACACCTGCACTCCTCCTCACTTCTCCTGGTTCCTGCAAAGACTTCCAATCAGTCTCCATTTACCATCACTTACTCAGTTTTACTTTGATATTCACTCACCTGCATATCCATACTCCAAACCTGTTAATAAACTAATTTCTAACATCTGTGTACAAGTCTGGTTTGTCCTGATAGTCTGCTTGATAGATTGTCAGAATTATTCAGGAAAACAAGATTTTCTTATTAAAGTAAATAGTACAAATGTAAAGTCGTTAACACCAGGGCTCCAAAAATATAAAATATTTATTTAAAGAGGGGGTACAATGGTGTTTCGTACATTCAGAGTTGTTTACAGTGTTAAAGAGTTGGATTCTCATGCTAAACATGGCCAAAGTTTTAAAAAATAATTTAGATAAATGACGAAAATCTTACTCCTGGGTTGTTTTTTTTCCGATTGTGGCTTTAATGACGTAATCGGTGGTGAAACTTCTTATTTGAGCATTTCTCCTGGAAAAGCGTGCCCACGGCACCCACACTCACATCAACTAGACTGTGAGCAGTGTTGCCAAGTCCGCAGTTTTCCCGTGGAATTGGGCTACTTTCATATTGTTGCCACGGGTTGTTTTTCATATCTGCGGGTTGACGCGACCCCAATAACGTAATATTTAGCCCCTGGAAAGCTAATTTTACCAGGGGAACCCCACCACAAAACGTGTATTTTACCCTCTGGAACGCGATTTTTACCGGGGGACCCCCCTCAAAACGAGATTGGGCTACTTTTGGGCTAGTTTTGAGTAGCAATTGGGCGGGTTTTGTTGTGGAAACCTGGCAACCCTGACTGTGAGAAAGAGAGAGTGCCTATCAACGTGCTTCATTCGGCTGCACTGCTGCAAGGGATTCACTCGGGAAGAATGTCTCTAAAGAAGTGTGGTTTTGGTTGTAAGGCAAAGATAACTTTGCTCAGCATCCCGAAGAACCATTACGTGAACAGTGGATGCAGTTCCTTTTTCTGGGGCAGCAATGGAGTTTTGCAAGTGTGTGTTTGTTGACGAACATTTCATATACAAGGCCCAGTTCGACACTGGATTTGCACATTGTTTGATACTGAAAGATGGAGCGGTCCCAGCTATAAAAGATCCAGGTCATGATTCAGAACTGCAGATAAGTGAAACGGCATCAATGTCAAATGTTTTATTGGCTTTCCCAGTGCAAGTGATAGTCAAACTTAACTCTGCCCACGGCGCGCCCCCAGAAGCTCGGCTTTTTCCGGAGAAAATCAGAAAGATGTATTTTTCTTTTATAAATATGATAAAACTAAAGACTTTTTGGAGATATTAAGGATACAGTACTACTCTATAGGTACTCAGGATTAACATGAGTGAAACTGTGTATGTTATGTACCCTGTAAAAAGCTTTCGCATAGCGTGTAACGTTTCGAGCTCGGACCAAATGATGAACAGCCTGAGAGGGCAAAATGTTATACAGCATAAAGCATTTCTAGGGGTGAAGTACAGGGAGAAGTGCCTGGTTCTCATAAATTTGGTGGTAGTAAAATTTTTGTATGGGGTGAATGATTGAGTTAACTACTGGCAAATCCCAAATTGGAATGTGCACTGGGTGAAAACTCAAAGCCATCCAAAAATGTATGGTAAACTGAAATAGTGGACACATGTGGACATGAGCCTGCAAACCATACCCTGAAAAATGCCATGTGACAACTGTGGTGAACAATCAGTTTTTGGTAACACTTTATTTTATGGTTTCTTAACTAGTTGCTAATTAGCATGCATATTACTAAAATATAAGCCATTTATTAGTACTAATTAAGCACATAGTAATGTCTTATTCTACATTACCTTATTCTACATCCCTAATCCTACCCAATACCTAAACCTAACAACTACCTTACTAAATATTAATAAGCAGAAAATTAAGAATTTATTGAGAGAAAAGTCATAGTTAATAGTCAGTAAGTGTTCCCTATTCTAAAGTGTAACCCAGTTTTCCACAAAATGGAATCCAACATCAACAAGAGCATACTTACCATGAATACAGTACCTGCACAGTTTACCTTGATTACTCTGACAGAGTCAGGTTGAAAGTGGTTCTCCATGTTATCACCATGTTGAAAAGGTAGACATACATCCTTCTCAGCCAGTGAACGACATTACACAATCCAAGCAGGAAAGACATGCTCTTAAAATTGCTGGAAACAAAATCAAAGAGAGTAGAAGTAGTCCAAGTGGTCCATCGCTACGCAACTCCTCTTCTTTGCAAAGAAAATGCATGCAAGACCAGAATCTGTCATGAAGCGTTACAACAACAAATCTAGAATTGTGTTTAGCAAAGTGTTTTTATACACCTCTAAAAATGCCTGTAGTTTTGTGTGAGGGGTAGGTTAAGGTGTAGGGTAAGGGTAAGGGGATAGAAAATACAGTTTGTGCAGTAAAAATAACACTACGCATATGGAGAGTCCCCATAAACCACATTATTATATTATTTTATTATATTATAACAAAATATTAGAATATATAATTAATTATATATCATATATAATTAATTATATATCATATATAATTAATATTATATTTTTGCAGTTTTGACTGAGTTGGAACTCACCGCCTTCGTAATAGTGTTGTGACGACTCGTCGAAGGATCTCTCAAAACTCTGTTCCCCATAGGAAGACTGCTGATAGGAATACTCCCCATGACCTGTTGAAGAAAACATAATAGTCGACACCCACAGGGAGGAAAAAAAAGCAGAACAAATTGGCCTTGCAGCTCACAGACATCCAGAAAACTTTTTGCACATAAACTCAGTTGAAATGCAAAAACATTATGTAAATTAAACAACAAACTAATTTGTTGATTGACCTTATGTGTGACTGTTCATTGTGTTGATATTTGCTGTGTTTTCGCCTGCTGAAAATGGCTTTTTTTTTATGTATGCCAGTCTTTTTTGCATTTCAACTAAGCTTTCTCTTGATCGAGCACCTGTTGAAGTGATCTTTGGATGTGTGCATCCTACTTTGAATTCACATACACAAACTCAAGCCTCAGATGACTAATACTTTAGTCCAGCAACAACAAAATGAGGAAGGAAAATCTGAAATTTCAGCACACCAAAAAAAAAAAAAGTTGTTCTCAAAGTTTATTTTAGTAATATTTTTATGGGAAAAAACACACATAAAGACATGACTTGAAGATTCTGAGATAAACGAAAGTAGAAACAGGTATGTGATGTGAAATGAATGAATGAATGTAGAAAATTTCTGGATGAGAGCTTGGTTACCATCTGAGTAATACTGTTGGCTAACAGGCTCGCTGGAGCTCTGAGCGTGTCCATACTGCTCTCCGTAGAACTCCTCCTGGCCCATGTACTGCGGGGCTGATCCTGTAAGACAGGCGACACCACGGTTGGTTAATCAGCCAATCTGACAGCACCTTCAGAAGAATGAACTGGGGAGAGAAAGCGCTCGAGCTGTCTGTCTGTATTGTGTGCTACATATATACTGCAGCCGAAGCAGCAGGCAAAAAAAATTTGGGGATCTTTCTAAATTCAAGATGTGTTATCAATCAGCGTTCTTGAACTGTATAAATCTGTATGCAAGTCCTTAATAAGACCTGTGTGTAAGCAAGAACATTTAATTTACACCAATATAAAAATTATGCTAAAGTCATAGTAACCCCCTTTCTCCAATAAAAGAAGAAAAAAAAAACACAGTGAATGATATGAAATGCAGATGTGCTTTGAATGTCGCAATAAACCAATTTGAATTATTATTATTACTATCTATTAAATAAATAAATGTATGGATATATGGAGTACTATAGTGGTAGTGTGCAGAAACTCCAGATATCACTACATCCTTTCAAACTTAATACAAATCATACATAACACATAACAGTAACATCCAAACTACACTAAGGCCATTAGTCACATTACATTACAGTCTAACAATCCTAACTACAGCATTTAACAGTCACACTTTCGTTTGAGGTCCAACTATTAACAAACTACGACTTTTCCCTCAATAAACTCCTAATTTGCTTTTTATTAATAGTTATTTCGGTAGTTGTCAAAGTGTGGGGTATGAATCTAAAATATGGTCATCCAGAATGAGGTATTAATGTGTTCTTTATAAGTACTAATAAACAGACAATACGCTAGTAATATGCATGCAAATAAGCAACTAGTTAACGCAGAAAATTCGTCCCAAAACTAAATTGCTATTCATATTGCAGTGATTGTTTCTACAAAAATCGAATAAATCATTTTTAATGATTAGCAATACTATATTTTATTTATAATTGTAACAAAAGACAAAAAATAAAAAAAATAAAACCATGCAAATAAAAAAGCAATCAGCCTTTCAGTTTTCCTTCCTCTTGATCGCGTCCACTGAGGTGATTTAGAAAGATTACTGACATATTAAGGGTAAGCCCCACCTCCCTTAGTTACTGTTGCTCACCCAGACAAACAAAAGGGAATAGCCTTGTCCTTGTCCTAAGATGTTTTTTAATCAATTTTGCACACTGAGTCTGGGACTTAAATATGCCAGAGAGATATGTAAAGGAATATATATATTTTTTTTAAATAAATACCAACAAAACAAAATAAATACCCCCAAAAAACAAACAAACAAACAAACAAAAAAATACAGGTCAAAATAGTCCATACAGGCAACCAAGACAAAAACAGTATTCCATTAAACAAGATATTCAAAAAAAAAAAAAAAAAAACCCACAGTGGTCATAACATGAGGTAAGCGCATGACCATGGCGCTGCTGAGGTCACAACTTTCATGTGCAATAAAACTGCCCTCAGATGCTACCAGTTCTTCCGCTGATAGCCATGGTTTCCCAGACTGCATAAACTGGGTATCTTGACTGTTGTCCCTTTAGTGCTGATGGAACAGAGATTAGGGGCCTGGTTAGCGCTATCCAACCCATCCCACTGGCTCATTCAGTCAATACGGCTCAGCTACACAATTCAATTTGCAATTCAACAATCCCCACAGGTTCAGGGACATTCTTTTTACCTCGCTTGCAGACAATGATGATACTGCCCAGAGTTTTACAGCTATTTCTTCATAGTACCAAAAAAAAAAAAAAAAAAGTTGCATATTATGTGCATTTTGAATCAGGCCCTACAAAAGCTCCTATTCAAGATGTTGATGCAGAAAGGCTTTTTTTTAAGCATTCGCCCCCAAGAATGATTTGCAGCAATCGATCTGAAGAATTTCAGAAGAAAATGGTCATGGAGCTGTGACACACATCGGGTGATTATTACACCAATCCGTCGCTGCTTATTCAGCCCATGGTAGACCTTGTTTTTCTACGGGTAAGAGAAGCGTTTATGCATGTTGTCACAACAGATGCCTCTAGATTGGGCTGGGGGCATTGTATGCAACGGGCACACAGCCTCAGGTTCTTATCAAGGACCTCAAATGCAGTGGCATATCAATTGCCTTGGGCCCTATCAAACACCCAGCACTATGTGGCGCCAAGTGCGATGCAAGTGTTTTTTTGCTAGTTTCAGCCCGACGCAGTTATCATTTTCACGTCCTGCACCACTTAGTTTAAATAGCAAATGGTTTTGCGAACATAGGTGTGCTGGTCTGAAAACAAGGTGTGTTCAGGCGCATTGTTGGCACATGGTAACTGAACTAGACGGCGCCATTGACCAACTGAAACCTGGTCTAATATCTGAGGCACCTGAGGCTATGTCCACACGAAGCCAGAGCTTTCCCTATCCAATCTCTTGTGGACGAGGTCTGAGTGTGTCAGATAAGGGAGACATACAAAATATGCAGAGCAGTGGGTCCCCAGGACCAGGATGCACTTAGATCATTAAAATAGGGCCTCGTGAGTTGCTTGCTTTACAATGGTTGGAGCTGCTAAAGTTGCATGTGCTCCTGGGGGAAGCACAACCTGATCATCAGGTTCCTGAGAGTTCAAGAGATTGAATCCTCCAAGGTTGCACCTCATCCCTTTTTGGGATCTCTCTGTGGTCCTTGCTGGGCTGCAGAGAGCTCCTTTTGTGCTGCTTGGGTCAGTTAAGCGTAACACTCCTGACTGCGCTCACTTCCATCAAGATGGTGGGGGACTTGCAGGCATTTCGGTAAACAAAATGTGCTTAAAATTCAGGCCAGATGACTCTTATGTGATACTGAGACCCCGGCCTTAATATGTGTCCAAAATTCCCACAGCTCCCTTCTGGGATCAGGTGGTGAACTTGGAAGAGGCAGACCTAACCCTTGCGTTAGAGGTCTGCATTCCCGCGGTTCTCCCGCAGGACCCGCGAGACCCGACTAGATTTCTTGCGACGCGGGAATAAATTTCCAAATAAAACGTGGTAGCAGTCAGTAACTCTGGTGTAATTTGAACGGAAGCGGGCGGTCTAACAATATCCCGTTACCGACGTCCTTTCTGAACAGAATTTCTGTGCTTTATACATTGTTATCGTATATCCTAAGTGTAAATGTATCTGGTTGTTGAACGTTTTTTATTTTTTAAGGTATTGCACACAATAGGCTGAAACTTGCCACAAAGCACCGGCAAAAATAAATAACAATGAACGTGTCGGGGGAAATAGTAAGGAGATATTTGAATTATTTAGTGTATTCTGAGTCAGCGTCGCAAAGATCCTGACTGGCAATCTTCTTTTTGGATGCGCCTTAATAGAGAGAAATCTTTACGGATTATTACATAATGAAAGAGCTATTGTTTTCTAATTGTTTTATTTCATTAAGTAACAATTTAAAGCTTTCTAAATATGTATTTATCATGTCTGTGCATCATGTTTGATTTTGCAGACAAATAAAAGTAGACCCTTTTCAGTTCCGAATGATATTTTACTCTTACCTTTTTGAGCAAAAATATCGGATCATTTTAAATAGTTTCCACTGAAAAAATGCAAGTGATCGCGCTGGTGCCTCCTGCAAAGCGGCTTTACCTTTCACTCTCCGCATAAACGATTGTATATGTATATGCACATTTATCTAGGTTTAACGTTTAAATTGTTTTATACTTGAACTGTTCTATATCTATAGATTTTATTTTAGTCAAGTCGTGATGATTTGAGAAGGCAAATTGACCAAACCGACTATGAACAATCTTCCGCTGACCGCTGTTTGTTACTTTAAAAAACAAAAACTTATATTTAACGAACAAAACATGCTTAAAACTTTTTCTAAATGAACTTTATAAAAAAAAAAAATGAAACAAAATATAATCACTTTGCCATTGCATACAAAACTGAACTATTTTTATAGGGGCTCTAGTTACAAGCCAACGGTTTTGTTCTTTTGCTTATAATGGTAAATGACAGATGTCATGTTTTTTTTTTTTTCTCTCAGAAAAATGTTACATTTTTATTTTGAATAAAAATAATAAATAGGCTACAATTTTTGTACCTACATTTATTTTCTTCTGCAACACATTTTCCTTAAAGATGTTAAAAGCATCTTGACAATAAAAAATAAAAAAAAATTGTACAGCCTACAATTTTATTTGTTCTCTCTCTTTCGGTAGTATTTAAATGTGAGATTCTGGATCTGAATTTAGCGGGAACGGTCGGGTCGGGAAGAAAATTATTTTAAGTGGGCAGCGGGTGAACAAAGAATGAATATATAGCGGGAGCGGGTGGGTGCGGAATAAAACCTTGTGGGAGCGGGCGGGAGCGGGACTTAAAAAACAGTCCCGTGCAGACCTCTACCTTGCGTTGCTGTCCTGTGTTACCTGTTATGTGTGGTGTTGGGAATAAAATGGCTTGCGACTGCATCTGTCTAGACACACATTTGCTTCCCAGCACCTGCATTGTGAAATCTTGTAACAATTCAGTGTTTGTAGCACTTTCCGTAGGGAACCCAATACGCCACTATCAACATTACATTGAACATAACTGACTGACAGGGAGCGTATCTTGGTAATCTTGGTAACGAATGTAAACCTCATTCACTGAAGTAGGGAACAGAGAGGGAATGGCTCCTCAGTATAAAACTGAATGTGTGGATGCAGCTCAAACAATTAGAATATTGTTTGAGCTAATACTTACTTTAAAAAAATGAAACTGTCATGTATTTCATATATTCATATATAGATGTATTAATGTAAAGTAAAAAATTTCAAAAGTTTTTTTTTAAATTTTGATGATTAGAGCGAACAAAAATGAGTGTCAAAAATCCAAAATCTCAAAATATTAGAATATTTACATTTGAGTTTCATTAAATGACCATCCCTACATTACAAATTCTGGGTATCTCTTGTTTTTTGAAACCACACTAATGGGGAAGACTGCTGACTTGGCAATGGTCCAGGAGACAATCATTGACACCCTCCACAAAGACAGTAAGTCACAGAAGGTCATTACTGAAAGGGGTGGCTGTTTACAGAGTGATGTATCAAAGCATATTAAATGCAAAGTTGACTGGAAGGAAGAAATTGGCTAGGCAAAGGTGCACAAGCAACAGGGATGACCGCAAGCTTGAGCTTCACAAGAAGTAGAATGAAGACGGAGTCAGCGCATCAAGTGTCACCACACTCAGACGTCTTCAGGAAAAGGACTACCAAGCCACTTCTAAAACAGAAACAATGTCAGAAGCATCTTACCTGGGCTAAGGAGAAAAAGAACTGGACTGTTTCTCGGTGGTCCAAAGTCCTCTTTTCAGATAAAAGTAAATTTTGCATTTCATGTTGAAATCATGGTCCCAGAGTCTGAAAGAAGGCTGAGTTGGGGTGTCAAGATGTCTGCTGGTGTTGGTCCATTGTGTTTTATCAAGTGCAAAGTCAATGCAGCCATCTACCAGGAGATTTTGGAGCACTTTATGCTTCCATCTTCTGACAAGCTTTATGGAAATGCCGATTTCCTTTTCCAGCAGGACTTTATCACCTGCCCATAGTCCAACAACTACTTGCAAGTGGTTTGCTGACCATGATATTACTGTGCTTTACTGGCCAGCCAACATGCCTGACCTGAACCCCATTAAGAATCTATGGGATATTTTCAAGAGAAAGATGAGAAACAGTCGATCTAAAACAATATACAGATGATCTTGTAGAAAATGTATTTCTTCATTGAAGCTAACTGTAGAAAACTTTTTTGTCATAGCAGAGAACCAAGAGACTCTTGGGTATCTTTCGCAGAGTTCTTTATTGAGACACACTGTGCATTGCTGTAGTCATCAAGATGTCTAAATTAGGCCGTGATACATTGTAGTTTATATAGGCATTCAGTGGGCAGTCCTTAAAAGTGTTGATCTTACAGAACTTCAGAAGTGACCACTTCTAAAGACAATACAGGAAATCAACCCCGACTGTGAGTTTGAACTTACTTACTCAGTACAAATGGTTTAAGCTGCACCTGGCCACGAGAACTACAAAGGTGTGAAATTCACATCCAGTTGACTTTCAGTAGAAAGATCAGAGACCAGCAGATAAACCCCCCACTAGATACTATATGGAATCTAATCAGTAAACAGACGCCATTATGTTCACTTCATTATGTTGCCTCATACAATGTAGATCATCTTAGTTTTTCGTATGATGTTACATCAGGATGTAGGATCAGATTCTTAAATTTGTAATCCTACAATCTGAAGGCTCAATAGTGTCTCAGCAGTGCCATAGGCTGATCACTTCCATGCCACACTTCACTGATGCTGTAATTTGTGCTAGAAGCAAGTCATTTGCTGTAATATGTACTGCTTACCAAGTATTAAGTGCATAAATGAATGTACTTTAAAGAACTTGAACTTTTCTGTTTTGCAAATCCGTTTTTTGATTGATCTTAGGATATATTCTCATATTTTGAGATACTGGATTTTTGACTTTCGTAAGCTCTAAGCTCTAATCATCAAAATTAAACAAAAACAACAAAAAAAAACAACACTTTTTTCAAAAAGTTTCAGTTTTTTAAATAAGTTACCATAAAAAAGAAACAAAATTTCACAAAGAAAGCAAAAAAGAAGGCCTCTAACGCTAGCTTGCTTTTTCTTTTTTATTCTATTTTCTTTTTATTTATTATGTAATTTAAAAAAAATCCCTTGCTACATGTACTGTGTTAGGCTAAATGAGACTTGTCATAACACTTGCATGATTATTGCTCTTTTGTTGATTTGGATTGCTTTCATTGTCCTTATTTGTAAGTTACTTTGGATAAAAGCGTCTACTAAATGTCTAAATGTAATGTAATGAGTGGCAAGACATGCAAATTCCACTCGCCAATATTCATTTGCTGTTTCTTGTACTACTTAGAGGTGATTGGGCTCCCAAGTGAGAGCCCAATATGTCAGTATTGACATAACGTCTCCATTTCATATTCAAGGAATGAGGAATACATATATAACAAAGTCATTCCTCTTTTAGCCTGCAAACGGCTTATCTCTGTGGTTTGCGTCATACCCATTTGTTTCTTTGTCTGAACAGTTCTTTCTAGTGGCATATTACATTAAGCACATTGTGGTACATTGTAGTACTCTCCCTACATTTGCCATACACATTGGTTTCTGTCATTTAGAGAATAGACAGACCTCCAAGAGCGGGGACATATCTCTCAAACATTACATGTTGGGTATAGCTGTAACCTTGTGACACTCTAAACGCAGATCTTACAGATTTTCTCTAAAAAAAATCAGTCACAGCCACCCTGTGTCTAGTTTAAAGTTGACAGGAGACCTATTAACTGTAACTCTGTCCTTTCAGTAACCAGACCCCTCAGAGAAAATCAAATCATTGTCTTCCACCTATTTAATGTCCTGTTGAGACACACTCTTTCACTATACAGTCTTTGCAAAAACGTTTCCACAATTTTTTGTGTTGTCTTTTGTTTTCTTTTTCCGTGATTTCATGTGCATTGTTGTCTGATTTGTTTTCTTGTGTTGGAATGCTTTGTCATTTTCCTCTGCAAACTTGTCTTTTGTTGACAAGCAATTTATAAACTATTCTCATGACAACTTTTTTTTTTACATTACAAATAGATGTTTGGCGCATATTGCATTTTAAAATGTACATTATAAGCAATTCAGACTCACAGCACTTGTGGAGATGTTCATGTTAAACAGCATTTACTGCAAACCGTTCTAAGGCACTAAAAACTAGGGCTGCCCCCTAATAGTCAGAAGAGGCTTAGTCGATCAAAATTTCATTAGCCACATAATCGTAAAAAGAAAAAAAAGATCCACAGGAAGTGGCAAAGGCATGTGGATATACCATGAACAGCTGGACTATGTGGTAATGCAGTACATCGGTCAGGACATACATCCAAATGTTTGCAAGCTTTATGTGTGCCCTCAAGCGCTGATAGACTATAGGCAATTGAAGGCTCATTATTACAAATTATATGGTTTATTAAAATAAAATAAAATATGTGATTAGCCAACTAATTGCTTAAAATGAATGACTACTAGTCGAACCAGAATAATCTTCAGTCGAGGGCAGCCCTACTAAAAATACTATTATCATTAGTGGCTTACAAGAAAAGATCAGTGTTTTTCTCCGAAACACGCAGTGCACCAGCTTACATATAATTGCAGCACATTCATATACTCGCAAAAGCTGATTTTTTACTCATATTTGGCATTTGGCAAATGTTAATTTTAGGCCCTGCTTAAACATTTAAAAATAACCATAACCAGCTGGAAGATGAACACAGGAAAACAGCAGAAAAATCAAAACTAGATGAATAAAATAATGGTCACAGCCCTTACCTTGCTGTGGGGCACGATAACTTCCCATGGGCCTTTGTGACATTATGCTGCTCCCCTGGTTTCCCTGTCCCATTATTCCAGTCTGCTGTCCCTGGTAGTGCTGAGCCCCTGCTGTGGTGGCTGAGTAATGGGGTCCAGTTCCTTGCTGATGCATCATAGAAACTAATGGGAACCAGCACCACAAACATCGCAACATTGAAATGACAGTGTAAACAAAAGTCTTAAATGATCAAAAAACACCAATATCCAGGACTAAAATGTTGCTGTGCAGTTTCTGAGATGCCCAAGGCAATCTACTAATAACCAAAAGAAGCTGGGGTAGAGTCAAGAAAGGAACACTGTCAATTCGGGGACAGAGGGCAGCATTTCAGGGTTTTAAGGATTCAACAAATGCCTAAAAAGAGGATTAAATCAAAAATCAGAGGAAGGGAGCAGCCTCCTGCTGATGAACTGAATGTGTTTGATCACTCTCCTGAGGGTCAAAATTTAATTAAACCACCGTCAACTGTGTTTTGTTTATGCAGAGCATGCTCTTGAAGTGTTGCCTTGTCAAAAAACAATAGTTTATGGAGATATTAAAGTGGGCCAGTTGTGATATTTTGGTCTTGTTTTCAAGATGAAGCATTTGGATTTGTCTCTGTTTATTATGGGCTTGTTCTTGTTTGCTGTTTGTTTCTAGCAAGATCTGACAACACAGATGAGACAAAGCTTGTTCCACTTTTCCTGTGGTTTTGTTGCACCACACACATGCATGCACTTTTAAATTCATCACTCACAAGTAGTTGTTCGGTTTCTTTTTTTTTTTTATAAATGCCATTGTTGCTACCTGCATTTTTCGGCAGTCAATTAGATGATGGTAGAATGACTGAACTGTGTGTAAAGAATGGAATTAATCATTAAAAGATGAAATGATAAGCAAATTTAACTGTAGTATGCAGATGGCTAAGATGCGCTTCATTATGTTAATGCCAGAGGTGTCAAGTAACGAAGTACAAATACTTTGTTACCTTAGGTAAAAATTTTGGGTATCTATACTTTACTGGAGTAATTATTTTTCAGCCGACTTTTTACTTCTACTCCTTACATTTTCACGCATTTATCTGTACTTTCTACTCCTTAAATTTTTAAAATAGCCTCGTTACCCCTTTGTTTTCATTCCGGCTTGTCATCGTTTAAAAAAACGTATCCAGATAAATCGTGCGGCAGAAGTTGGGAATTTCTCAACTTTGCAAGCGCCGACGGAAGCATCAGCCAATCAGATCATTTTTATGCAAATACACTAGCCAGGCGGAAGCCAATCGCGTTCATCCTGTTCAACAGCAGCAAACTGAGGATAAATTTTAAAATGGAGGAAAAACGTATTATTGCGGTGGGTAATCACCCGGTCCTTTTTGACCAATCACTTTATATATACCGGGATTCATACCGGAGAGACCAGGCGTGGAAAGAGGTGGCAGAGGCCGTTGGTGAATCTGGTGTGTATTGGACCCGTGAATGACAACTACCATACATAGAATGTACCGCCAAGAATAGCGCTCCATCAGCCATCAGAAATTTAGGTTAAATTTCATATAGAAAATATAGAAAAAAAAGCACTCTCTCGGGGCTCTGATCCATATGGTATTTTTGCGTGTAAGTTGAATATATTTGCATAGTTGTACAAATTAAATGTTTTGTGAGTGTTTTATAATGGATGCTCACCGATAGAGGAGGATTTTGTGAGGCTTGGTGTTTATGAGCCTTCAGATCAATGATTCAACAGATTTAGAATGTAGTTTATGTATTTTTTCATATGTTTGCTATATTTTAATGGATACAAACAGCAGATATTCAGTCAGTCGAGTTTAAAGGGACAGGTTTAGTGAGTTTTTTGGCATTTCCCTGTACTGTTTGGTACGCAGGTTCACTTATTTAAGAAAAAGTACTCTGAAGTTGTAAAGAATGTCTGAAGCTAAGAATTCAGGAGCTTTAAATCTGCACGTGTATATATCATTTTAAAAGGATGGAACTGAGCAGAGTTTTTTCTTTTGCAAGTTGTAAAGTATTGCTTTAATTTAAAGTTTGTTTGAATTCTGAGGGTTTTTGTAACAACATGCAGCAGAAGAAGAATAAGGCAAAACAAATGTTTAAATGGTTTAAAAATAAACACTTTTCTCTTTACTGCAGAAGTACAGTATAGGAGCAAATCTCAGGCATAGGGGGCCTTGCAAAATTGACTGAATAAGGAGGGGGGCCCCGGAGTAAGTGAACCCCTGGCCCCTGGCCTAGTGCATCCCAATTCTTTTAACATTAATATTTTAATATAACATTATAGTCATTATGGCCTTTAAAAATGTTTTTTGAGGAGGTGGGGTAGTGCACAATAGGCCCCTGTGGCGCGGCCTAAGCTTTTGTCCTTAATGGCATTTTTTTCCTTACATTACTTTTGAAACGAGTAATTTCACACTTTTACTTGAGTAAAAAGCTTGAGTTGATACTTCAACTTCTACAGTATTTTTAAACCCTAGTATCTATAATTATACTTGAGTAATGAATGTGAATACTTTTGACACCAGTGCTTAATGCAACATACATATGCATACCATATTTTACATAAATTATTAATTATGAAGCCCTCATGCCCCATTCTCTTATCCAATTCCACTGATTTCCGGATGGGACTTTCAGGTGAGCACCATCCTGGGCTCACCTTGGCTGGACTGCATGTTGAGGTTGGCACGAGAGGCCATAGATGAATAGGCCACCTGACTCTGAGAGGTGGGCACCGAGTGGCTGTACCCAGGCCCTGTGCCATGGCTCATGGATGTGCTGGGCTGCTGCTGCTGCGTGGGGGCATGGCTGGGGCCTGACAACACACACTCACAGTCAGGATAAAGCACACATTCAGTTCATCAAAACACCACCACACCAAGATAGCAAATGAAAGGGCACATTGTGTTGTTAAGAGCCGATCAAGCTGTAGAAACGTATAGAGGTGTGTGTAAAAACAGTGAATGTGGTGAAAAGAAATCAGCAAGCTCAAGCACAGCACAGACACATAAGCGGTTCTCGGATGCACAGAGGGTCTCACCGTTGCTCATTTGGCTCTGCATTAGTGAGGTGGGTGGCAAGCCAGTGCCCATACTATCATTCATATTAGTCTGAGAGTGCAGAGACTGACCTCCACCACCTGGACCTATGTTTAGATTGGGGTTGGGAGGCTAAAGTGAAGACAAAGCAAGAGAAACAGAAAGAGATACAGAACAGATAAAGAAGAAAAAGTAAGATGTTTTGAAAAAGAAATATCTCAATATTTATTCTGTTATTTTTAGCCATTCTTATAATTATTCTTCTTCTTATTATTATTAAGCTCTTGTCACACTATTTAATTTTCATTTACAAACATATAAACCAAAGTTTATATGTTGGAGGCAGAACAGTTAATGTTTACTCAATGTAAATATTTTCCTCAGTGAAGTTGCAAATATATATTCATCATCAATGTTGGGGAAAGTTATTTTTAAAAGTAATGCATTACAATATTGAGTTACTTCCTTAAAAAAAAGTAACTAATTATGTTTTATGGAAAGTAATGCGTTATGTTACTTTTCCATTACTTTTTAAATCTAGGCAGGGCTTGCTTATAAAAAGCTATATTTTTGGCAAATTTAAAACCTTTTCACACCAAAAGCCTCAGGCTTAGAGAAAAGTAAATTCATGTTTGTATAGTAGACCACAGAAGAAAAATGTCAAATGCCAAAAAAGGAAAACAAATGTTAGCAAAGACAGTGGTTAATAAAATGGGATTAGATACATAAAGGACATTTGTATTTAACATATTTGTGTCATATTCTGAATTGAATTTCACTGTTTTTATTCATTTTGAGGAACACTGGATCTTTTTTTTTTTTTTTTGTGAGTGAGATGAATTAATGCATGTTCACATTTATTCTAGAAGTAAAGCAATATCTTACTCCCGATTTCTCTCAACATGGGAATAGGAGAGCTTTTCATCAATAAAAATAATAACTAGCATTACTTATTTGAACAAGTAACTCAGATATTTTCTTGTCAATTAAAAAGTAATGTGTTACTTTACTAGTTACTTGGAAAAAGTAATATTATTACGTAACTCACGTTACTTGTAATGCGTTACCCCCAACACTGTTCAACAACACCCCTTGAAAGAACAAATAGCGCACACCTGGGTGCACTAGGCTAAAAGAATCTTTAGATTTTTTATTCTTTCAACCACTAGATGGCACAAAAAAAATCAGTATGATTTCTTTAGCGCAAACAAAGTAGAGCATGGCGCTAACAGCACTAAAGTCATGCATTGGATTTCCATGGAAGGCAAGAAATGCTCAAATGTAACAGTGTATGCAAATCTAGAAAAAAACTGTCAAATGAATAAATGTAAATGTAAAATAAATCGTGATTCTTGACACGATCTTGGGCAGCAAAGCAGAGGTGATTCTGCACTAATCTGAAATCTAATATTCATTGTTTTTTTTTATGTTTTTGTTTTGCAAATGAGAATTAATTTAGTTTAGTTTAGTTTAATTTAGTCTTATATACAGGTCCTTCTCAAAAAAATTAGCATATTGTGATAAAGTTCATTATTTTCTGTAATGTACTGATAAACATTAGACTTTCATATATTTTAGATTCATTACACACAACTCGAAGTAGTTCAAGCCTTTTATTGTTTTAATATTGATGATTTTGGCATACAGCTCATGAAAACCCCAAATTCCTATCTCAAAAAATTTGCATATTTCATCCGACCAATAAAAGAAAAGTGTTTTTAATACAAAAAAAGTCAACCTTCAAATAATTATGTTCAGTTATGCACTCAATACTTGGTCGGGAATCCTTTTGCAGAAATGACTGCTTCAATGCGGCGTGGCATGGAGGCAATCAGCCTGTGGCACTGCTGAGGTGTTATGGAGGCCCAGGATGCTTCGATAGCGGCCTTAAGCTCATCCAGAGTGTTGGGTCTTGTGTCTCTCAACTTTCTCTTCACAATATCCCACAGATTCTCTATGGGGTTCAGGTCAGGAGAGTTGGCAGGCCAATTGAGCACAGTAATACCATGGTCAGTAAACCATTTACCAGTGGTTTTGGCACTGTGAGCAGGTGCCAGGTCGTGCTGAAAAATGAAATCTTCATCTCCATAAAGCTTTTCAGCAGATGGAAGCATGAAGTGCTCCAAAATCTCCTGATAGCTAGCTGCATTGACCCTGCCCTTGATAAAACACAGTGGACCAACACCAGCAGCTGACATGGCACCCCAGACCATCACTGACTGTGGGTACTTGACACTGGACTTCAGGCATTTTGGCATTTCCCTCTCCCCAGTCTTCCTCCAGACTCTGGCACCTTGATTTCCGAATGACATGCAAAATTTGCTTTCATCCGAAAAAAGTACTTTGGACCACTGAGCAACAGTCCAGTGCTGCTTCTCTGTAGCCCAGGTCAGGCGCTTCTGCCGCTGTTTCTGGTTCAAAAGTGGCTTGAGCTGGGGAATGCGGCACCTGTAGCCCATTTCCTGCACACGCCTGTACACGGTGGCTCTGGATGTTTCTACTCCAGACTCAGTCCACTGCTTCCGCAGGTCCCCCAAGGTCTGGAATCGGTCCTTCTCCACAATCTTCCTCAGGGTCCGGTCACCTCTTCTCGTTGTGCAGCGTTTTCTGCCACACTTTTTCCTTCCCACAGACCTCTTGCTTGAGGGTGTCAATGATGGCCTTCTGGACAGCAGTCAGGTCGGCAGTCTTACCCATGATTGCGGTTTTGAGTAATGAACCAGGCTGGGAGTTTTTAAAAGCCTCAGGAATCTTTTGCAGGTGTTTAGAGTTAATTAGTTGATTCAGATGATTAGGTTAATAGCTCGTTTAGAGAACCTTTTCATGATATGCTAATTTTTTGAGATAGGAATTTTGGGTTTTCATGAGCTGTATGCCAAAATCATCAATATTAAAACAATAAAAGGCTTGAACTACTTCGAGTTGTGTGTAATGAATCTAAAATATATGAAAGTCTAATGTTTATCAGTACATTACAGAAAATAATGAACTTTATCACAATATGCTAATTTTTTGAGAAGGACCTGTATTATCAAATAATAGTTGAAAATATTATCCAGAACTTTACTTCAGCTAAACTATTTGTATCATTACTGGGTACCTTTTGTCCGGGGAAAGTTTTTTAAATATAATACTTAATCTTTAATCTGTTTTCCCACAAAATGTGTTGCTTTATCAGTGTTCAATAAAAATTAATTTGTGCAATCATACATAATGGAAGCAGTGAAAAGCAGAGTTTCCTTTAGGTGTCTTTAGCCTCGTTGTAAAAGTGCAAAACTGGAAACTTGAAAGAGTGGTGAGCTCAGCAACAAGGGAGATTAAAATTAAGTCTTTTTTTTCACATAAAGAAATGTAGGGAACAAAGAACAAAACTGAGTAAACCACCATATAACAACAACACCTGATGTTGAACACAGGAAATTATTATTATTATTATTATTATTTAAAAAGCGGTAACCACTGAATTGCATTTTATGAATCACCAAGGAACCAAGGACTACAGATTAAACTAAACATTTTCTTTACTGTTCCACTGAAGAAAAGAGTCACCTACATTTTAGATGGCCTGAGGGTGAGTGAATTAACAACAAATTCATTTTTGAGTGAATGTATCCCTTAATGACCTCATACACAGATAAAACATATTGATACGCATCCTGTTCCTTTTTGAGGGAACATCGAACTGTGTCCTCCAGGGGTCACTATGGGGAATGTCTCATTCGTGACCTGTGTCTGAAGCCTACATACAAAACGACAATAGCATTGGCCAGCAACAGCCTATGACATCACATCCAGTGCGACTCGTCTCTTAACGTACATCTTGCTAGAATGGCTGGGCTTACGTGACAGCAGGTCAGGCTGTGGCTTCGCTGCACGAGACGGTGCTTCAGGCTTATCAGGCTGACTTTGATGAAAGACCTGGATAAAAAGGCCAAGGGCTTTCCTCAGGCGAGGTAGCAGAACTCTGTCGTACCACACCAAGCAGGCCACTGCTATGGGCAGGCAATGGTGGTTATGGAGAGGCATCTGTTGGTAAACCTGGCAGGCATCAGGAGGAAAGAGAAGGGCTTTCTCCTTGATTCGCCGGTTTCACCTTCTAAGTTTTTTGGTCCTTCCATTGGGACGGTGATCAAGAAGTTTAGGGAAGTGCCTTTAAAACCTTCATCCCTCGAAGGACCAGGTAAGAGCTCAAACAACAGAGGGGTCCTGGCCCGTCCCAGTCTGAGGATCGAAGACAGGTGCAGAAGGCTAATGTTGTGGCCTGTGCCCCTCCTCAACCTGCGGGTGGTTCCAGGAGATGGTGCAAGCCGAGTGGAGGTCATCAAGATCTGAGGGAGGCATTCCCAACTCTCATGTCTGGACCAGAGTAAGAATTAACATCTACTCGCCTCCTTCTAGGGTTTGTACATCTGCCCTCACCTTCCCACATTAATTCTCATGTGTTACCAGTGGCGCTCACACTGCAATCTCTCTAGCTGGACCTATGATGTTCTGGGTTATGTTCTATTACGTACAGAACAGGGTAACTGATGGTCCGGACTTAGTCTTCGGACTAGCCCTGCTAGTGCGTCTGCAGGCCATGCTGGGGAGCCATGGTGGGTGAGTATAATCCTTTTCTCTTTTCAGTCATCAGAACTGATATTTATTGACAGTCGCTTAGGCTTGTGTTGCAGTATGTACGGTAGGGTTTGTGTGTTCTTCCTATGTTTCAGAGTTAGGACCTCCCTGTTGGTGGGACCCCTGGTTGCTGCTGGATGTCTCCATCCTGGACCTGGTTTGGAAGGCTCGCTTATTTTCTGCAACCGAATCGCTAGATACTACTGAGGTAGTTTCCTTGGCCGCTGCGTTTCCGTTACATCACTGCAACCCCAGGACCTCTTGGTCATCTATTCAGGTAACCTCCAGTGTGGCTTGCTCCCTTTCTGTGTTTAGCTCTTCCCTGTGTCGGAGCTTCTATTGCTAAGGCATAGAACAGCTTTGCTTTCTATTTTCCCTTCAGTGAATTTGTCACTCTGAGGAGTAGGCCGAATCTCACTATCCATCCGGAACTTTGAATATAAAGTGTTTCCACAGAAACCCCCCATAAACAGTGGCGCTAGACCCACGGGTCCAATACCTGGCCTAGGTGCCCGCCTCAGCCTCAAGGCTGGAGGCACTGGTGCATGTTATGTCATATTAGTTGTTTAAACTCATTTCTTAGGAACGAGTCAACCCCCCTCGAAGTTGGATCTCATTCTAATACTATCTTTTGATGCTCATCTCAGGACATGGCATTGCTCCCCTCGCAAAAGCAGGTTTTTTAAAGCACGCCATCTTAGGGCTGTGGTTACTGAATGCACTATGACAACCTTATAGGATTAGTCAGCTGCTTGCTGCCGCCTGATGTGTGTCTCCTTCCGTCACATTGGTGTGTATGGAGGTTGCACTGCCCTATTTGGATATTACAGACCCTTGGCCTCCTGGAGTCCCATAGAATTAGCAGCCTAGGTTGTAGACCTCTTCTCTGCCCATGTAATGTCTCTCCTGACATGAGATGAGCATGGCAGTGCTTCCCTCGCTAAGGCGAGGTCGTTTGAAGCACGCCGTCTTTAGGCAGAATGGGTAGGTCCTCCTCTCCATTGAAGGTTAGGTACATACCCTTCAGCTGCTGAATGCCAACCTCATCAAATAAGTCAGCCGCTTGCTGCCGCCCGATGTGTTCTCCCGCCGCACATTGGCATGTGCGGAGGTTGCACTACCTTACTTGGAAAAAAAAACATTCAAGTTCATATTGTTCAATAAATTCTCATGTTAACAAAAATGAACAATACTGTCTGTTTCATTAAATAAAACCACTTCAGATTGAGCAATAAGAGTGCAACCAAATGCAACCAATTATAAAAAAAAAAAATGCAACCTAACTAAAAAAAAAATACAGGACATGCATAACTACTGAAATACTGGCAAGAAAAATGTTTCTCAGTTAGAATAATCATGGTGCGCACAGTGTTTAAAGGCATGCAGATGCAGGCGCTACTTTAAATGTGTGTGAGAAAATGTATTTGACCGTTCAAGCTGGCCTTTGTAATAAATAATATTTTTACTTGGTATTCTTTTTTGTATTTGGGAAAATAAATATTTTGATTAACATTATATCAAAATTTTAAGGTTTGAACCAAACCATTAATATAATTTGAGAAAAGCTAATAATTTTTAGCTGTTTAGAGTATTATTTTTTTAGTACATTTTCACAGGTCAGAGGAACACAAGAACAGATTTTAAGTGAACACTTAAGGCGAGACACTGCAGGTGAATAAGGTAAAAAAAAATAACTAATAGTTATCACCCTACTTACCCAGTTGATTGATTACATTGATAATTGCAAACATTTTTTGTATAACAAGTTTTCTAAAATATTAAGTTTGAATATGCAAATGAGGCATTATTTAATGAAATATGCACTCATTTGCACACATTTCTAGTGCAAAAATGTGGCTCAGTGTAGGAGAAAAAACTCATTTTGAGAAAATTGCCTTTAAATATATGTATTGTAATTGAAATCTATTGACACAAATAGATAAAGTGCTATAAACAAAACATTTAACAGTGTCTTTTTGATGTTTTCTTTCCACTAGTCCGAAAAACACTTGAGAAACACTATGAAAAACCAAAAAGCCCAAAATCTATTCAGTGACTGCCTGCAATAATAAAGTGTCTGTAAATTGCTTATTTGGGTCATATGGCTGTTTATTGTTTATTGTGGTGTGTTTTACATATTATCATTCAGGTAAGTGACCATTTGCATCATGCTGCATAGATTTTGATATGAAGTTCTGTGTTGCATCGTCCCACCACTCTTTGTCAATTTCTTAGAAAAAGAAAGAAAGAAAGAAAGAAAGAAAGAAAGAAAAGCATAAAAGAAATAAAGCTGGTAAACATACCGCTGGTAACAGAGACTGCATATTCTGATTAGAGTCTGCTATTGTTGCTAGGTAGACCAAGTTTCTGTGCAATATCTGCTGATACCTGGGAAGATGCAAGAGATATCATTGGTAAGAGCAAGCCAATGGCTCATGAGTTTCCATCCAAAATGTTTAGCATTTGTTATGTGCATTTTTAAAAATGAATGTTGGCTCAAATCTCCATTCGCCACCAGCCTCCTTTCGTCTAACGGTTTGTTTGAGCAGTTCTATGCAATGATCGGGTCTTCGTTGGGCCAGTCATTGACAACGAATGCAATATGGTAGTCACCTCTGCCTAGTGCAATGCATTTGTATGCAACTTTTAAGAGTTGACATTTTAAGTCTTTCTATTCCAGATATCTTATGTGCACCTTCAAAATGAGCAACAAAACTGTTGGATGGAAACCCAGTTGAGACACCAGACCAAATTCAAATGCACTCTTCCAACCTAATCAAGAAAGCCAAGAATATTACATTACAGATTTTTAGGTTATTTTAGGTAACTCAAAATCTACCAAACAGCATATGTGGCATGCTGTCAGTTATCACAGGGCATGACCTGAGTTATAATATTTAGACAGAGGTTGAACAAAATAATGTGAATACCAGGGAAATACTTCTGTAGTGAGGTGTTTTACCACCTTTAATGCAGCTTGCAGTGTAGATTCATACAACCTCTGAATAGTCTTCAGTGGAAAACCTTTCCTAGTTGCTTCAGAGAATCTTCATATATTATGAACATGTGCTAGTCACAGAGCAGGGCCACAGCTGGCCAGATGACTGAGTACACTGTAAACAGACAGCAGCACTACTGTTTCAGACTATGGCCTAATACAACAAAAAAAGACTAACAGGCAACCAAGCAGCACAGTAAATAAACATAGAATGTAAACATAGAATCAATTACCAGCCCTGTCATGAAACATTAGGGGAAGCGACCCTAATAAACTCTCACACCTGATAAGCCCACTTGTTGGTAACAGTACTAAATATAACAATATTTATATGAGGCATTTTAAATAATACATTCACAAATAAAAATTTGATATTTGTAAATTATATTTTCATACTTATTTTTCTAGAGCAATATCTTGGGTAAAATTTCCATTTTTTGACATGGATGTGGATACATACTGTATCTCCTGTTTAGTGGTAAAACAAACAACCAACTGTCACTGAAGCTCTTTCTCCACCATTACTCACTGTATAAACAGACACCCTTGGTCATTCATTCTTTGCAAAGTCATGCCAATATCTATTGCAATTCTAAGCGTTTTCCTATATTTTGGACCTACCCTATGTTTCGACCCCTGCTCGTTTGTTGTTCTGTGCTTATGTCTCAGGTTTTGTCTTTCGGATTTACTGTTTGGACTTTTGTTTCTTTTGGTTTGACTCCTTGTGGTGTCACCAAATGTCCTGTGGGTGGCACTAGTGGGATGTTGAAAGACCTAAAGGCTGCACAGAGGAAAAGTAAAGGCTGTATCCGAAATTGCCCCCATACCCTCATTCACTATTCCCTACATTAGGCCACTAATTCAGTTCACTTGAAGGAGTGAATGAAAACAAGTGTGTGAATTCGGACACTGAGTGCACTAGGATTGCCACTTTTGCATAGTGTGTGCCTCCTGTTTAGTTATCATTTGATAGTGGCAAACTGGCAGCTCCAGTAGTACGATTAAAAGGATTTATCTTGAACTCTATCATGGAAATTATGTATAGATCCTGGTTAATTTAATAAACAATTTACAAAGAATTTGCACCTGTGTTGTGTTACGCTGCATTACGCCGTGGACATGACTCTCACTTTTTATAAATCTCCAGAAGCTGATCAAGAGCTGTCAACATATGGCTCCAGACAGAGGTTCTCCAGAGGGAAAAACAATTGCTCTTTTGGAAGTTTGTATAACATTTCTTGTGCTTATGTTGAGAAAGCCCTTTCCCAGCCCACACTGAAATCTGAGGACTCGTTTGCTTAACTAGATTTAGCATTGTTTTTAACAAGTTGCTGCAGTGCTATGGAGGAGATAGAACACATGGAAGAATTGAACACTATCTCTAATATGAGAAGCATTGTCATGAAACATCCATACAAGCTAAAGCTGGCTGCACACTAGACGATTTTCAAATTTTAACCGATTTTATAATAATGGGAGACCACAGACATGAAGACAGTTTCCTCAGATTTTTAGCCATATAATTCTCTTGAATGCGCACACTAGACGAATTGACCAGACCGTGATACAAAAGGAAGACAATGAGCAGTGTCAGCTGGCTCTCCCAGCTATGCGTTCTGTTTCACAGTGAAAAACAATGTATAAAAAAAGAATATACTGCTTTAGTGGCATTTTTTTGTGGCTGCCAAGTTTCAGCTATAGAAGCACCCAACATCCGGTAAGTGATGCTTGCTCACTCTCATTGGTTATCACGGGAATCACATCAGAGGCAACCCGATCAAGAATCATGTTTGAGATTTACGTTTTGAGTTCGATCTGGAGCAGTAATGACACCACATAACAGAGGATGTTTTGGACAAACTTGTCGTTTGCGACAAGCCTTGAATCTTCGAGTCTTCGTTTAGTGTGCAGCCAGCTTTACACTCTAAAAAAAATTCTGGGTTATTTTTTTAACCCAAATGCTGGGTTGAGCCTTTTGGGTACATTTTTGGGGTTATTTTCTCAGTGTTTGGGTAGTTTTTGTGTTACCCAGCTCCTGGGTCAAATGTAACAACCCAATGATTGTGTTTTTTTTTTTTTAGTGTTACCCAGCTCCTGTGTCAGATATAACAACCCAATCTTTGGGTAGTTTTTTTAATTACTCAGATCATGGGTCAGACGTAGCCCAGCGGTTGAGTTATTTATCGTGGGAATTTTGCGTTGAGAGAGCAGTTCTAAGTGTCATCGAATTGATGCATTTCTTCAGTACAAACAGGTTTGTTTACATTTTATTTTATATATAAAATAATTACTGTGCTTTATGTTGTCGGGAGGTGCAAGCTGTAATGATATATGTTTGATCAAAGTGACAAGGACTATTGTAGATTCCTGTGGCAGCCTGATGAAGATGTCTGTGTACCTCCTGTTGAATATCACGTTGGTACATTTCTTTGAAGCGATGTAGTCTTCTAGCTGTGCAAATTTTGCACTTAGACAAACAGCTGTTGATAACTAGAGTCTTGATCTAAATAAAAACACAACTGAATAAGCTCTTGGGTTGTTATGGTGTACTGAAAACGACATGTTCAAGTCCAGTATATCCATCAGAAATAAGCAGGCATCCACTCGTTTCTTATGCCCTTTTACCCTGACTGCAAAGCTGCTTTTGCAACATCTCTGCAAGTCTAAACAGATTTGGGATGAAGAGATTCCTCAAGTTGCAGTGCGCAAATGGACAAAGTGTTTGATGATCTTGAGAAACTGAAAGACTTCAAAGATGTGAAGCAACTTTGATGTGAGACATCTACTCAGGCAGAGGTCCATCAATTTTTGGATTTTTGGACCATGGAACAGTAAAGCTATCTAAGAGTAACTGAATGTGACCTTCATCCCAATCCTAAATATCAAACACGTTTGATATTAATAAGGGCAGCCCCGATATGTGTGTGAGCAGATCGGGAGGTGCAAGGTTCGATCTGTAAATGCCTCACATTACCAGATAATCTGTGTTGAACATCAGAACTGACCAAGGTCCTCGACAAGATTGGGACAAAAAATTTTGGGAATAACTCTGCTTAAAACTCTTGTAGTGTGAGCCTGATGTTAGAAATCTTTTACAATTATCAAGAGAATTATCAGACCTTTCCGGTAATGCTAAATGCCGGAAAAGATGAGGGTATGGTTGTTCTTGGTGCTGAAGAAATGTTTGAATTAACTGAGCCATTTTTTCATTAGCTGGTTATAGTAATTACAATTGCACTTTAAAACTTTACTGTAAATTTACAGGTATTTTCTAACAGTATTATACTGTATTTGTATAAAACAGAAACATGCGGTATATTTTACAGAATGTCTGTAAATATACAGCAGTTTTCTGTTTTCAGTCCGCTAAATTTGTAATACAGTATCATACTGTAAATGCATTGCATTGTGGGATATTTTTTTGTTTTGCCTCAATTCAAATGTGATGTGGTCTGAACAGAAGTTCATGCCTGTACTACAGGCAAACTGGATTCATCAGTGGGATTTAACTGAACAGAACAACTATTCACGTCATTAAGATAAGCCAGTGGTTTGTGAATTTGTGAGTAGTTTTTAAGCTTTGTGAGCTACGGTTCGCGTTCCAAGCCTTAGCTGCCTGTGATTCAGCAAACAATGGACGACGCTGCATGAACAGATGCGTTTGTCATCTGAATAATCGAACCTGTGCCTGAGACGATGATAAATGGACTTGCATGAGAAGGTTGTTCGACTGAGTATTGTACGGTAAGCTAATCTTTTTTTCGTTCGCATTTCTATTGTTTCCATGAATGGTTTGTTTTTGAGAACTTAACATTTTTGCTAAATCCTGAGTGAACAGTTCACTCTGTTCTTACATTTACCATGTCATTCTGTTACAGCCCATAACCAAATTATATCTAGCTCGTTTATAAACTTTAAAAGGGTAAGGACCGAACATATTAGGGGCAGTTCACATGTGGCGTCTTTTGAGCGCCGAAGTTCGTTATTTCAAATGTAGCCGCGGGGCATGTGCGCTCATAATGGAAGGACGCGGTAGCGACGTGCTCATTTTTCCAGGCGCATCCGTGCGCATCCAGATAAAACCACTTGCACCGCGAGTCATGTGACAAGATCGCAGGTCATTGTTGCTTAGCAACGGTAGACAACAAGGGTAATTAAGCTACAGAGCGCTTTGGAAGGAAGGAGAAAGTGGCGCGCCTTGCGTTTTCCACGCGTTTTTAGGCGCAACATGTGAACGGCCCCTAAATCAATCACAGGTCACTCAATGCTGCTTAAGATGTTGATTCACATTCACATGTGTTGATGACATGTTCACATGACCTGCTTCTGATTTTTGTTTTGTTTGTTTTTTCCAGGCTGAACAGTCTGATGAAGATCCAGTGCTAATGTAAGTGCTTCACAAGTATTACATTTGTAAAATGTAATGTTCTAATATCATGCTTTTTAATAATTTTGTCAGCACATGAACATCCACAGTCATGTTCCTAATGCTTATTTCAAATGTAGTATTCCTGATTGCTTTCATGTCTTTCATGGTCTTACAGCTGCTCCTTGCACACTTGCAGTAATTAGATGATCTTATACTTCTAGCAGATGTAAGTAGAGATTACTCACCAAATCACATTTATTTGCAACATGTTTTATGTTCTGTTAGTGATGATTGTGCTGTCTTTTTAAAAATTTGTTTCAGGTATTCACCACTCTATCTGAAATCCTGTAGTCTCTACGTTTGCCAGAGAACACAGCTTATAATTCCTGGACCAGCATCAAAATTTACAAAAGATACAAAAGTATCACAGAATGTTCCCATGCAACACGTGCCATATATTCCAAATGTTCTGGGGGAATATATTATGGTTTGGTGAAAAACAATCAGTAATTTTAATGTATTGTTTAATGAAAATCCTGACCCTGGTGTTGGTCTTTTGTGCTCAACTGTGCATTTATGAGATCCTCTTATTATGCAGTTCATATCTACAGTCATGGCAAGTACAGTGACATAAATTTTGTTTTGCAAAATTTGCTACTGTGAGAAATAAAGATTAATTAGAACGAGACATTAGATGCAATCCAAGTACATTCTTTTCTGAGGTAATGATATCTGTTGTGTTCATCTCAAGAAGTTATCACATTAGTACACATCTGTCAACCGTCAGTCTTACTGTCCTCTGACAAAGTTCCAGTCTGGATATACTCCGTAAAGATTTTTTATATTTTTATTAATCTTTATTTCTCTTGTGTGCTTTTTATGGGTGAATCAAAGTGAATTGTGTGGCTAATAGAATCTCATGAACACACAGTTGTGCACAAAAGACAAACAACCAAGGTCAGGATTTTCATTAAATAATATATACAATTTCTGTTTATTTTTCACCAAATCCTATCATATACCACCAAACATCTTGAAATATATGACGTGTCGCATAGTATAATTTTGTGATACTTTAGCATATTTTTTTAAAGCTTGGTGCTGGTCGCTATTCACTGCTGTGGTATGGATGAGTGTGTGTGGTATATTTTTGTAAAATTTTCCTTTTGTGGTCCAAAAAAGAATAGCATACTGCATTAGAACAAAGCCAGGGGAGTAAATGATGATGTAATTTTCATTTTTGATAAAATATCCTTAGGATGTTCATATCAGTCTCTGCTCAATGCAGCCTGCAAAACATTATCAATGATCAAATTCATTTAAGAAATTAACAAATGCGAGAGTTGGTTTAATAGTTATGTTGAACTATGTATAGACAACTAAACAGAACCACAGTGGAACCCACAATAGTTTAGGTATTTTCTTCATTTTCAGGTCAATCTCTAAGCAATCAGTGGTAGATGTTGATCATGGAATGTCCACATGAGCACAGTTCAACTCTCTTGCAGTGTTGTTGCAGTGAGGCAGTATGCACCTTTGCATGTGAGGTTAGTCATCAGCATATTTGCTATTTTTTGCTAATTTTCAATTGATATATATGATGGAGTGAATTGTTTGTAAAGCACTTCAGTAATTTTTCACAAACATTTTAAATGATATATTGCATATTTAACATTATCATTATCCTGCCTTTTAGATGATTTCTCGACATCAACCCTGAATGTGCATCAAAAACCAAGAAAGGAACAGTGACTTAAAAGAAGACTGGACATTTTTTGTACACAAAAAGAACAGTACTGTAAACCTGCAGGTTCCTTCTCTTCTGAAAAACTTAGACTTTTTAAAATATATTTCTGAAAAACATTTCCATTTCAATTTCAAGTAAATAAGATTACTGTATCCTGAATTACTAGTTAATTGTATTTTACATGTTAAAAAATAAATAAATAAATAAATACAGCTGGCATTTCAGCCAATATGTTCATTAAAGGCAATTTTCTGGTCTTTGCTTTAAAAAAATAACTTACTAAATAAATGTTTTAAAACTCAGAGAATGTTGTTTCTCTTTTCTGTTGTGACTACTGTTATGAAAAAAGTATACTATTTTTAATTGTGTAAGAAATTTAAGAGTACTGAATAAAAAGCAGGAATTACAGTATTCCCTGTAGTAAAAAAATCTATAGCTGTAAATAACACAGTCTAATACTGTAAAAATAAGTAATATAACAGTATGATACTGTATTTTGTAATTACAGTATAGAACTGTAAATGTTGTTTACAGTAGTAGTCCTGTAAAAATACAGTACGTGGCTGGCGACCCAGCGGCCAGTATTTTACTGTAAATTTACAACGAAAAGTTTTACAGTGTGTTGACATTTAAAGCATTTAAGACTGATCCTAGGGAGGTGAAGTCTAAGTATCCAAGAGTAATGAATTGAGAACGTCGGCACATGGTTTAGAGCATGGGTCGAAACCAAGTTATCAGTCCAACAAAGCCTCCAAACCAGTAAGAAACAGAAGACATACAGTTGTATATATATAGATATGGCCAGTGAAAATGTGCTTCAAGGAGAAATGGATCCTGCATGTACACACAGTAGCATGCAAAAACATACAGAATGCTCTGGAACAGGAAAGACATGATGATTAGGGGGCAGTTATTTTTCATAGTTGTGTCAACTATACACTCTCAGAACTGCACTCCAAACAGCAAGAGAGCACATTAATTGTGTCGAGCCACATGTAAGTTTATTGTGTGTGCTGCAATGCTGATAAAACACTATTCAGTTACTAAAATTAGTAGTTGATGCGTGATCCATACGGACTAGGCCCCACGGTTCGGCACACATGTGATCCACGGATTAATTGCAAAATTTAACCATAATAGAGCGTTTATCATTTGTATGCGTTTACACACTCAAGCTATTTTAAACCATTCCAGCATTCCGCATTTTCCACAGCACATGAACACTGAATCAAATCGTCTTTCGCATCTCCTAGCGCTTGAACAGACATATACATTCATGGCCAAAAGTTTTGGCAGTGACATAAATTTTGTGTTTTGAAAGGTTTGCTGCTTAAGCTGTTGTGGTGTTCATTCACATTGTTTCTAGATTATTGTGTAGAGTGATCACAGATGCATTTTATATAATTGCTAAAAGCTTCACTGGTGAAAAAAAAGTAACTTTGCACAAAAAAAAAACTAATTTCACTGTTTTTTGATCCTGACACAAAATGATCTGCTAACACCAATTGACAGCAGCACATGTGAAAGTGTGAATAAGCACTAGTCAGATGAAATCACTATCATGCCAATTAGATTGTATATTGGTATAAAAGAAGGGAAGAAGAGCTTCCAATCATTGTGTTCTTGCAATGGTTACCTCCAAAGAAACACGAGCAACCATCGTCGCTTTGCATCAAAATGGCCTCACATGCAAGGATATTGCTACAAAGGAAATTGCACCTGAAAGAACCATTTACCGGATCATCAAAAACTTTAAGGAATAAGGTTCAACTGCAGTGAAGATGTCATTAGGACGTCCCAGAGTGCCCAGCAAGCACCAGGAACGTCTCCCCTTGAGGAGTCATTTAGAAATCGTGCCACAACCAGTGCAGAGCTTGCTCAAGAATGGCAACAGATGGGTTTGAGAGCATCTGCACGCACAGTGAGGCAAAGACTTTTGGACAATGGACTGGTGTCAAGAAGGGCAGCAAAGAAGCCACTTCTCTCCAAGAACAACATCAAGACTAAAATTCTGCAGGAAGTACAAGGCTTGGACAGCAGAAGACTGGTGTTATTTTCTCTGATGAAGCTCCATTACGACTGTTGTTCCGGGACATCTGGAAAATCGATTGTCCGGAGAAGAAAAGGTGACCGCTACCAGTCCTGCATCAGGCCAACAGTGAAACATCCTGAGACCATGCATGTGTGGGGTTGCTTTTCAACTAAGGGAGTGGGCTCTCTCATAATTCTGCCAAAAACCACTGCCATGAATAAAGAATGGTATGAAAATGTCCTGCACGAGCAACTTCTTCCAACGATCCATGAGCAATTTGGTAATGATCCGTGCATTTTTCAGCATGATTTTTCAGGCGAGTGGACAAGCAGAAGCCCACAAATTGTGGTCAACTCTGAGAACTAATATGGCAAGAATGGACTGCCATCAGTCAGGATTTAACCCAGAAGCTAATATCCAGCATGCCAGAGCGAATTACAAAGTTTATGAATAACAAGGGTCAACACTTTAAATATTGACTCATAAATTTTTTGCCAATAAAATTCTTTAAAACTTATAATATGCTTATCATTGTTTTTCAGTATACCATAGAAAGATGTGGAAAATCTACAAATGCTGAAGCAGTAAACTTCAAAATTTATGTCACTTCCAAAAGTTTTGGCCATGACTGTAGACATAGAATTATGACCAAATACCTATCTCAACAATCATTTTGGTAAATGCAGCTCTGAAAACAGCTCAGAAAGAAATCGGTATCATTATATTGGATCCGTTCACCGGGTCATAAAAGGACAGCAGCCTGTCATTAATGCTAATCAAACAAAACACAGCTTTGACAAAAGGTGTGTCTCAATCAGCTCCCTAGCTCCCGACCTCGTAAATCAGTATATCATGTACACAAATCCAGTCACTGGTAAGTACTCTAGCTCATTGTACATTGGCACAGTGGTAAGACTACGTACATAGTCAACAGACAACATTGTAGAACATCACTGCTGGGAATAACAACAGGCAGGACTGATTTCTTTTTTATTCTTTTTTTATCTTAAATGTCTCATTGCTCTGTTACATGTCCTTACAACATTTCAGTCAAATAGGAATTATAAATATTAAGTAGATGTGTATGCTACCTGTCAAACAATGTGTGTTTATGCTGAAATACACTGAACAACGGTTTGTTCTTTTAAGTCTTCTATCGTGTGTCATTATATTTATGGAGATGGATCATGACACAATCTCTGCTAAGGGATTTTTCATGGACTAGACATTCTAGTGCATTGGAAAGATTTTGTGATTGAGACAGCCCTTAAAATGGCCACCTGCCTGATCGGTGCCGAGACTACTGAACGAGGGAGCTGATTGAGACGCACCCAAAGATTAATCTATATTTAATTCATACAGTGAACACTATGCAGTGTTATTTTACACTTAATTATAGGGCTGTCACATTTTCTCGATTCAATTAAGAGGACTCGATGTAAAAATCGCCCGTGTAAAATACCAGAAGTAGCGCATTCCATAGACGAGAATCCATGAAACACATTATTAGACCATTTCCCAAGGCTGCATGTGTCACGGTTCATGGGTCTATGTGTTCATTCTGTGTGTATGTGTGTGTGTGTTCATCCGTAGCTGGTGGCCTAATCAGTTCGCTACAGCTGCAGCTTATTACGCTGCCTATTTAAGGGCTGGCGTTTGCATTGTGTGTTTGACGGTTCGTTAATCTTGTCCCGTCTCTTGGTCAGCCCGTCTCCCGTCTGGATTACTGCATTCACGTCTGGATTTCTGCACTCACGTCTGGACTTCTGCATTCACGTTTGGAGATCTGCACTGCACTTAGGACTGTCTTACACGCACTGGAGAGCTGTGTTTCGCCCCGCACTCTGAACTCTCTGGTTCCTGGTGAGCGAGCTGGACGTGCTCTCTCTCTCTCTCTCTGACCCTTGGCTGGTGTTCCCGGCTGCTGTCATTTCTTGTGGATTTAAAAAACCCCTGTGGCACTTGCTATTGGATCTTGTGTTCTTTATCCGTAACAGAACGAACTGACCATCATGGATCCAGCAAATGCAGCAGAATTGAGGGATTTCCTGTGCAGCTGCAACACTCGGATGGAACACCAGGAGGAACAGATGGTGGCCACTGGTCGTGCCATTCAAGCTCTGGTAGCCCAGGTGTCAGAGTTGACCACTCAGCTTCAGCAACTAAAGGCGGGGACCACCCCGTCTTTGTCACCGTCCACCTCCAGTCCACCGCCTCCTGTGGATCAGACTGTTTGTTCTGCCTAGCCCCGCCTTCCACTGCCGGCATTCTACTCAGGTGAACCCCAGTTATGCCGCTCGTTCTTGGCTAAGTGTTCTTTGTATTTTTCTCTCCAACCCTCATCGTTTCCTACCGAGGAGTCTAAAGTGGCTTTCGTTAAAACCTTGCTTTCGGGACGAGCGGCTAGCTGGGGAACAACAGTTTGGGAACAGAAGCTTCCTTGTTGCACTTCATTCCAGTCCTTTTCAAGGGAGCTAAAAAAGTTGTTTGATCGTGCTACTCAACTACTCCATTGAGTTCCGCACTCTGGCTGTGGAGTGTGGTTGGAATTCAGAGGCTCAATGGGACATGTTTTTATTTGGACTTTCTGACTCCATCAAAGACGAGATCTATTCTTTGGATTTACCTACTGGCGTGGATGACCTCATAGACCTGGCCGTTCAGGTGGATGCCAGGTTGCAGAGACGGTCCCAGCGAATCCCTCATGGGTTGCCGGTCAGTTTGCAGGGCCACTTTCCATCAGTCTCCGGCGAAACGTCTGTGCTTTCTCTTCCAGATCCAGAGCCCATGCAGATGGGCAGGTCCCGTCTTTCACAGCAGGAGAAGCAGAGACGCAGAGAGAGAGGACTATGTTTATATTGCGGAGCCGCTGGTCACATCGCTGCACAGTGTCCGGTAAAAGCCAGTACCCGTCAGTAGGTAAGAGGTTACTGACGGGTGGCATCACATTGACTAAATCCTCCTTTTCAGCCACTCATTTGCCAGTTAGGTTGTCGTTGGACTCTCAAGACTATGATTGTGAAGCCTTAATAGATTCAGGAGCGGAGGGCAACTTTTTAGATATAAGTCAACCGATCTCTGTGGTTGCGCTGAATGGTCAGCCCCTACCCTCCGTCACGCACACCACTGTCTCGTTAAAACTAATCACCTCTGCCAATCATTCTGAAAATATTGACTTTCTTCTGACTGACACTCCCTTAGCTCCTGTGGTGCTGGGGCATCCCTGGCTTATGCTTCACAACCCGCATATTAACTGGCGTATGAACTCTGTGTTTGCTTGGAGCGAGTATTGTCATGCTTCCTGTTTGTTGTCTGCGTGTTCTCCTGTGTCTTGTTCTGTGTTTCAGGAACATGTGGACCTGTCTAACGTGCCACGTGAGTACCTTGATCTGAAGGGAGTGTTCAGTAAGTCTCGAGCTGCTTCTCTACCTCCACATCGTCCCTACGACTGTGCCATAGACTTACTGCCAGGTACGTCTCCGCCTAAAGGCAAATTATATTCACTTTCCAATCTGGAAAGGGAGGCTATGGAGAAATACATTTCTGATTCTCTAGCAGCCAAGATCATCCGCCCCTCTTCTTCCCCGGCTGGTGCGGGTTTCTTTTTCGTGAAAAAGAAGGGCGGCTCTCTCCGTCCCTGTATCGACTATCGGGGGCTGAACGACATCACGGTGAAGTATACTTATCCTTTACCGTTGATGTTGTTGGCTTTTGAATGTCTGCAGGGAGCGTCATTTTTCATGAAATTGGATCACCGTAACGCTTATCATTTGGTGCGCATAAGAGAGGGGGATGAATGGAAGACCGTCTTTAATACCCCCAGGGGGCACTTTGAATATTTGGTTCTTCCCTTCGGCCTCTCGAATGCCCCAGCGGTCTTTCAGGCTCTCATCAACGATGTGCTGAGAGATATGGTAGATCAGTTCATTTATGTCTACCTGGATGACATACTGATTTTTTCTCATTCTCTCCAGGAACATGTTCAGCACGTCAGGCGAGTGCTTTAGAGGCTGTTAGAGAATGGGTTTTATGTCCAGGTGGAGAAATGCGTTTTTCATGCACAGTCCGTTCCCTTTTTGGGTTACGTCGTCTCAGCCGAGGGTGTGTGCATGGATCCCAACAAGATTCAGGCTGTGGTGAATTGGCCCGTTCCGGATTCTCGCAAGGCCCTGCAGAGGTTTCTGGGATTTGCCAATTTTCAGGTGTTCAGGTGGTCCAGCGCAGCAAGCGCTGCGTTTGCCAAACTGAAAAGCTGCTTTGTTTCAGCTCCCATTCTCGTTGCCCCTGATCTGTCCCAGCAGTTTGTGGTGGAGGTTGACGCGTCAGAGGTAGGGGTTGGCGAGGTGTTATCCCAGTGCGCCTCCGTGGATGGCAAGATGCATCCCTGTGCGTATTTTTCTCACCGTTTATCACCCACTGAGTGTAATTATGATATCAGTAACAGAGAGCTGCTGGCAGTCAAGCTTGCCTTGGAGGAGTGGCGCCATTGGTTGGAGGGTTTGGGGGTTCCCTTTATAGTTTGGACTGACCATAAGAATCTCGAATACATAAAGTCTGCCAAAAGATTAAACTCTAGGCAGGCCCGGTGGGCACTTTTTTCCGGTCTTTTTGATTTTTTAATTTCTTATCGTCCAGGTTCCAAAAACATCAAGCCGTACGCGTTATCCCGTATTTTTGATAATTCGGAGCGCCCGTCTGTTCCTGAACCCATCGTGCCACAAAAGGTATTTCTTTCTGCGGTCACGTGGGAAATCGAGTCGAAGGTCCGCACGGCCTCTCAAGGGGTAACGCCCCCGCCCGGATGCCCACCGGGTCGGTTGTTTGTGCCAGAGTGTTTAAGGTCTGAAGTCATTCAATGGGGTCACTGTTCCAATGTAGCCTGTCACCCGGGGGTGAATCGTACTATGTTTCTCATCAAACAGCGTTTCTGGTGGCCATCTATGGCTCGTGACGTTCGCCTTTTTGTTTTGGCTTGCTCGGTCTGTGGCATTTATAAGTCTTCCAATCGAACTCCCGCTGGACTCCTTCAACCGTTGTCAGTTCCTTTGAGACCCTGGTCCCACATTTCGCTACATTTTGTTTTGGGTCTCCCGCCCTCACAGGGTAACACGGTAGTTTTGACCGTGGTGGACCGCTTCTCGAAGGCAACTCATTTCATCCCTCTGGCTAAATTACCAGCTGCCAGAGAGACAGTGGTTGCTGTCATTGACCACGTTTTTCGCATTCATGGCCTCCCGATGGACGTGGTCTCTGACAGGGGGCCTCAGTTTGTTTTTTTCAAATTTTGGAGAGAGTTTTGTCACTTATTGGGGGCGACTGTTCGGGATTCCATCCTCAAAGTAATGGTCAGACTGAGAGGGCCAACCAAGGCCTGGAACGTACGTTGCGATGTTTGGCCTCTCAGAATCCCTCCTCATGGAGCCAGCAGCTCTCATGGGTTGAGTACGCATATAACTCGTTACCTGTATCAGCTACAGGCCTTTTGCGTTTTGAGTGTAGTTTAGGGTACTAGCCACCTGTTTTTCCCAGTATGGAATCCGAAGTTGCGGCTCCCTCCGCTCACGCATTCGTCCAGAGGTGCAGACGCACTTGAGCAAGGCCAGACTGGCCCTCCTCCAGGTGGGGGCACGCACCAAGGCTCAGGCCGATCGCCACCGGTCGAAGCCTCCCATTTACGTCGTTGGTCAAAAGGTGTGGCTTTCATCTAAAAATATTCCTCTTCGCTCCGTCAGTAATAAGCTTGCTCCCAAATTTATTGGCCCATTTACTGTTACCAAGATTATTAGTCCGGTGGCAGTCCGCCTCAAACTTCCTCCGGCGTACAGGAGAATTCATCCGGTGTTTCATGTATCCAAATTAAAGCCCGTTTTTCATTCTCCCATTAATCATCCCGGTTCCCCCCCCCGCGTCTCGTAGATGGGGAACCAGCTTATTCGGTAAAACGTATTCTGGACTCAAGATGGAGGGGACGAGGATTTCAGTACTTGGTGGACTGGGAGGGTTATGGTCCGGAGGAGAGGACTTGGGTACCTGCGAGAGACATACTGGATCACTCTCTTATCGATGATTACAATCGCCAGGTAGGCTCTCCTGGGAGCTCCAGGAGGTGCTCCTAGGGGAGGGGGTACTGTCACGGTTCATGGGTCTATGTGTTCATTCTGTGTGTGTGTGTGTGTGTGTGTTCGTCCGTAGCTGGCGGCCTAATCAGTTCGCTACAGCTGCAGCTTATTATGCTGCCTATTTAAGGGCTGGCGTTTGCATTGTGTGTTTGTCGGTTCGTTAATCTTGTCCCGTCTCTTGTTCAGCCCGTCTCCCGTCTGGATTACTGCATTCACGTCTGGATTACTGCACTCACGTTTGGACTTCTGCACTCACGTTTGGAGATCTGCACTGCACTTAGGACTCTTTTACGCGCACTGGAGCGCTGTGTTTCGGCCCGGACTCTGAACTCTCTGGTTCCTGGTGAGCGAGCCGGACGTGCTCTCTCTCTCTCTCTGTCTCTGACCCTCGGCTGGTGTTCCCGGCTGCTGTCATTTCTTGTGGATTTAATAAACCCCTGTGGCACTTGCTATTGGATCTTGTGTTCTTTATCCGTGACAGCATGATACATTAAATCCATTTAAAAATCTTTAAAAAAAGCATAATGCTATTGTGAATTCACAAACACTATTCAATTAAATAAATATATTTCTGTCATGACAACTTTCAGAGGGATTGGCATGGTAATGTACATGACAATGTTAATGTATTTGGCCAATACATCCACAACATGCTGCTGTAAGCATGTAAGAAATACTACTGCTGCTGCACATATAACATATCACCTCGTAGCAGATCTATACAGGTGGAGCTGGGGAAGGTGGAGGGTTTCTGAAGCATGCAGCAAAACTGCTACATCTAGCACTAGTCATATATTTGTATGCTGAGCAGTAAGCTCATTGGCTACTGATACAGGAGAGAACCAATCGGCTGTGCCATGTGATTATGATGTCATGTTGTCAGATTGAGTTAGACCCATTGGACTGCATTCTAGAGTTTCATGCCAGAACTCTGTATGTGATACAGGTTTAATACGTGCGACTTAATTATTTACATGCGTATAGATTATGTACATGCATCTCAGAGTGGCTTCACGCTAACTGTTATCATTTACATGTGTGGAGCATCTCAAAACGCATTATTTTATTATTTTGAACTTTAACTTTAAATAATAAAGTGCAATGACATTATAAACACTATTATTATTTTTTATAGTTATATTTATGTGCAAACCAAATCTCTATGTGCACCCTGGTTTATAATACATACAACATAATAAATACATATGTATTTTAACAGTATTATTCAATAAAACCATATGATTACTTGCTTTTGATTTTGATTTGACTTTATTTGAAATAATTATTGTTGCCTCATAGCTTTTATATATGTATTTTAAGTCATTTTAATGGCTAATGTTTGCTATTTAATCTATTTTTACTACCACAAAAAAATTAAATAAACAATTCTAATAACCCAATTCTTCATCAGAAGAAATGACCGATTACTCATTTACCAAAATACTGGCTAGTGACAGCCCTACTTACTTAAGACTTTATGTTACTTATCAAAGAAGTACTTAGCTTTAAGTAATAAATGGAAAGCAAAGTTAGACTGAATTTTTTTTCTTGCTGATGCGAAAAATTATCCAGTCAAAAACCAGCTGAACCACTACAACTTACTAGCACATTCTGAGTGACTGACCTTGTTTGCAAGCCTTTCACAAAAAAAAAAAAATGCTTTCAGAAAGTGATGGAGACAAAATCAGCTTCTGCAAAAGTGTCGTGGGGACCCATCCTACCCCCAAATTACACCTATGTATACTATTGCAAATAAGCTTAGAACCCACCGAACCTCATATAAACAGCAGTAAATTAATGAATTGTGCTCAAAACACATGCTTTTAATTTGTGATTATGAAGTACTAGGAGTTGTAAGGTTTAACAAAAAAGTCTCAACAAATCTAGAGTTGATAGGAAGAACCTGAGACAGGGTTAAGAATGTCAAGATTAAACAGAAGTGTAGGCTATAGATGTCAAGACAAAAGAAACATTCGAAAGCTCATGGACAAAAAGGGGTTGGCAAGATGAAAAATTCAAAAATCTTTTAAAAACTTGTTTTAAAAGCATGCATCAGGTATTTTAAAATGTACACTGTATGTTTATGTCGATTTTATTTAATTAAAAATGACATGTGCATCATTTTTTACAAAAGTTAAGACTGAATGTACATGAAAATGTCAAATACTGTAACCGCCAAAGAATGGGAAATATTAAATAATTTTATCCACCTAGATGGTATGTTAGCTTACTCAATGAAATAAATACTTCATTTTAAAATATCACACAAAAAAAGATTTTATTAGAGTTATCTCTAATTGTAAACTTTAATGTGTTTTTTGCAATATTTGTTGGGACATATGCTGAAAACACCTTTGTTTTCTAAATAATCAAATTATGTAAAAAATGTTAAAAAACATATTAGTACATTAAACTAGAGTACTACATTTTATTCCACATTAATTTTCCTGCATATAATTATATTTTTTATGAAAAATACTGGTTACTCCAATAGACACAAACGTCTTGGTTACGTATGGTAACCCTCGTTCCCTGATGGAGGGAACGGAGACGTTGTGTCGAAGTGACGACTAGGGGTCGCTCTTGAGAGCCCGAACACCTCTGACAGCTTTGAGAAAAGGCCAATGAAATTGGTACGCAGTATTTGCATAGCCCGCTCCGCCCCGGAGATCCGGGCATAAGAGGGGGGGGCTAGGCAACACTCATTGTTCTGATCTGAGGAGCCGAAGCACCCGGCTACACTCAGAGGCGGTCCGAGGTTGTGGCAAGGGGGACACAACGTCTCCGTTCCCTCCATCAGGGAACGAGGGTTACCATACGTAACCAAGACGTTCCCCGTCTGTCGTTCACGTTCGACGTTGTGTCGAAGTGACGACTAGGGGTCCCAGTTGAAAACGCCACAACCAGCGGACCGCGTCACGAGTGCATGGAGTGCAAATATTAACAGGTCTTGCGTGTTAGATAAATGTCACTCACCTCTACGTGACCTTCCAATGCCCAAGAGCTTCAGCCAGCCTTTCCTCACCTTTGGTTGAACATCTTGGAGAACATTGGGCCAGTGTCCGTCCTCCCCGGGGGGGGATGGGCACTACGGAGACCACACCCTGCCCGGAGGGAGGTATTTGTGTGGAGAATACACTTGAGGGCTCGCACTAGGGGAGCACAACAAGGGGACGATCCTGAGGCAGGCTCCGCATGAGGAGAGACTGCTGAGCTCAGGGTCGGAGACAAGTTTTGTCTTAAGGGAAACACCGCATCTCTGGGAGTATAGATGGAGATACACACATGGGGCCGCATTAGGAGCCACTACATGTGGGGTACCAACCTAATATGAGAGTTCACAAGAGGCAACCTAACCTCATATTAGATTCTGATAGCTAGTTCCTCCGCTGAACATAGCTACGTTGCGGGTGCAACATGATGGAAATTGTCGTTCAGGGTTCACGCCAGGAAACTTACTGAACTGGGGAAGCGTCATCACCCGTGGGGAACGACGCTTCAGCAAGCTTCTACACCGTGTCAGCTTCAGGAGTTACTGGGCTTGCGTTCAGGACTCCCGAAGAGACTGGTTCTACACGCAGATTGTAGAACCTGGCAAACGTGTTAGGTGTAGCCCAACCTGCAGCTCTGCAAATGTCTGTTAAAGAGATCCCGTTCGCCAGCGCAACCGACGCTGCGACGCCCCTGGTGGAGTGGGCGTGCACCCCCAGCGGGCAGGGCACCCCTGTGGCCTGGTAGGCCAAACGAATCGCATCCACAATCCAGTGGGAAATTCTTTGTTTGGAGACAGCTTTCCCCTTCTGCTGTCCTCCAAAACAGACAAAGAGCTGACTCGACCGTCTGAAGCTTTCAGTACGTTCCAAGTAAATGCTCAGGGCACGGACTGGGCATAACAAGGAGAGGTTGGGGTCGCCTTCCTGAGAAGGGATAGCTTGCAGAGTGACCACCTGGTCCCTGAAGGGAGTGGTGGGCACTTTGGGCACATAACCGGGCCGGGGTCTCAGGATAACGTGAGAGTTAGCCGGCCCGAATTCGAGGCACGAGTCACTGACGGAGAGGGCTTGGAGGTCTCCCACTCTTTTGATCGATGTGAGCGCAGTCAGGAGAGCCGTCTTTTGGGAGAGAGCACTGAGTTCGACTGACTGGAGCGGCTCAAAGGGACCTGACTGTAGGCCCCGGAGGACCACAGACAGATCCCAAGAGGGGGCAAGGCGCGGTCTGACGGGGTTCAGCCTGCGTGCACCTTTAAGGAATCGTATAACCAAATTGTGCTTCCCAACCGATCTACCTTCCACCAGGTCGTGGTTAGCGGCAATAGCGGCTACCTGGACCTTAAGTGTTGAAGCAGAAAGGTGTCTATCCAGTCCTCCTTGGAGGAAGGAAAGCACCGTTCGGATGCCACATCTCCGTGGGTTCTCCCCCCGGGAGGAACACCAGTTTGTGAATTTGCGCCATCTGAGGTCGTACAGCCGCCTCGTGGAGGGAGCTCTCGACTGCAACAGAGTGTTTACCACTGCCAGTGGGAGATCTCTGAAATCCTCCTGGTCGCGTCCAGGGACCATACGTGGAGGTTCCAGAGATCTGGGCGCGGGTGCCATATCGTGCCCTTCCCCTGTGAAAGGAGGTCCTTCCTCAGGGGAATGCGCCAGGGAGGAACGGGGGAGAGGAGCACCAGCTCTGAGAACCAAACCCTGTTGGGCCAGTAGGGGGCCACCAGCAGGATCTGTTCTCTGTCCTCCCTGACTTTGCACAGGGTCTGTGCAATTAGGCTCACTGGTGGAAACGCATACTTGAGGAGGCCCTGAGGCCAGCTGTGTGCCAGTGCATCTGTGCCGAGGGGCGCCTCGGACAGACCGTACCACAACTGGGAGTGAGTGTTCTCTATCGAGGCAAACAGGTCGACCTGGGCCTGACCGAAAAGACTCCAGATCAGCTGAACCGTCTGAGGGTGAAGTCTCCACTCGCCCCGAAGCGAAGTCTGTCGGGAGAGCGCGTCCGCTACCCAATTGAGTTCGCCCGGTATGTGGGTGGCTCGTAGAGACTTGACATTGTTTCGACACCAAAGGAGGAGATGGCGGGCTAGCTGTGACATGCGAAAGGAGCGTACACCGCCCTGGTGATTGATGTAGGCTACAGTCGCAGTGCTGTCTGTGCGGACCAGCACGTGTTTGCCCTGAACCAAAGGTCGGAACCTCTTCAGGGCCAAAAACACTGTCAGCAGCTCGAGGCAATTGATATGCCAATGCAGCCGAGGGCCCGACCAGAGCCCTGCAGCTGCTTGCCCATTGCATACGGCGCCCCAGCCTGTGTTGGATGCATCTGTCGTAACCAAAATGCGCCTGGACACTTGTCCTAAGGGCACCCCGGTCCGTAGGAACAAAATGTCTTTCCAAGGACCGAGGGTTTTTAGACATATGGGTGTGACGTGCACCCGGTATGAACCCTGGCGCCATGGCCATCTCGGGACTCGGGAACGCAGCCAGTGTTGTAACGGTCTCATGTGCATCAGGCCCAGCGGCGTGACGGCGGCTGCGGATGCCATGTGACCCAGGAGCCTCTGAAATTGTTTGAGGGGGACCGTCGGGCTGCGTGAGAGCTTCTGGACGCAGCTCAGCACTGACTCTGCACGCTCCGGGGAGAGCCGTGCACTCATGGCAACCGAGTCTAGTTGTATACCGAGAAAAGAGATGCTCCGTACCGGGGCGAGCTTGCTCTTTTCCCAGTTGACCCGAAACCCCAGATGGGCCAGATGGTTGAGAACCACATCCCTGTGTTTGCATACCAACTCCTGAGAGTGTGCTATGACCAGCCAGTCGTCGAGGTAATTGAGAATGCGGATGCCCCTCTCCCGGAGAGGGGCAAGGGCTGCCTCTGCGACTTTCGTAAAGACGCGGGGAGACAGGGAGAGCCCAAATGGAAGGACTTTGTACTGAAATGCTTGACCTTCGAAGGCAAACCGCAGGAAGGGCCTGTGTCTTGGAAGAATCGAGACATGAAAGTACGCGTCTTTCAGGTCTATCGCCACAAACCAATCCTGGAATCTGATGCACGTGAGAATGCGTTTGAGCGTTAGCATTCTGAAGGGGAGCTTGTGAAGGGCCCGATTCAGAATCCTCAGATCCAGGATTGGTCTTAAACCGCCACCTTTCTTGGGTACAATGAAGTAGGGGCTGTAGAACCCTTTCTTCATGTCGGCCGAGGGGACCGGCTCTATCGCGTCCTTCGCCAGAAGGGTCGCGATCTCCGCCCGAAGAACCGCAGCATTCTCGTCCCGAACCTCGGTAGAGAAGATGCCGCTGAACTTGGGCAGATTGCGTGCGAATTGGATAGCATAGCCGAGTCGGATGGTTCTGAGAAGCGAGCGAGAGAGGTTGGGTATCTCGAGCCAAGCTGTAAAACTCTCTGCCAACGGTCTCAGGGGGACCACCGACGTACCTCGGGTGGGTATGGTGTGACTGAGTTGTGGTGAAAGCCCTTTGTTCGGGGGCGTGCTGTCCCGGAGGACACAAGGTGCTTTGATCGCCATAACCGACATACAAGGATCCGTGAGAAGATCGCCTGAGCTCAGGGGATCGACTGACGGATGCGCTTGTTTCTCTGTCAAAGTATGCAGAAGCGCAAGTTTTGCGGTTGAGCATGCTTTGGTGTGTTTTGGTGGCTGGGTACCCCGGAGGGACCCAGCCATGGAAGGATCGACCATCGGAACCGACAGACAAGGATCCATCAGAAGATCGCCTGAGCTCAGGGGATCGACTGATGGATGCACTTGATTCGTCAAAGCATGCCGAAGCGCAGGCCCTGCGGTTGAGCATGCTTTGATGTGTTCTGGTGGCTGGGTACCCCGGAGGGACCCAACCATGGTGGGTGTACCGATCATCGTAACCGACAAGGATCCAACGGAGGACCGCCTGAGTTCAGGGGGTCGACTGAAGGATGCACTTGGTTTGTCAAAGCATGCAGAAGCGCCTGAGATGCGGTCGAGCATGCTTTGACGTGCTTCAGTGGCTGGGTACCCCGGAGGGACGCAGTCGCACTGGTTTTTACGCCCAGAGAAGAAAGAAATTGCTCTTAAATTGACCATGTGGTGGCTGTCCGCCGTGAGGCAGACAGCCGAAGCCCACACTCGTCCCCTCGCCGAGTGTGGATCTAGACAGGTCAGCAGATCTCTCTCCCCTGGGCGGCTCACTTCAGGAGCGCTTCGAAGCCTGATGAGGGTTCCTAGCGGCCTGAAAATGAGCTAACGGCGCCACCTTCTTGCGAGAACTCGACGGCAAGGCTGGTTTGGGTGCAGGACCAGCCTGAGGCGGGCCCTGAACCAGTCTGGAGAAATGGGGGCGTCAAGAAAGCGAACTTTCTCAGTGTCCTTCATTTCCGCCAGATTTAGCCAAAGGTGGCGCTCCTGGACCACCGTAGTGGACATCGCTCTACCCAGAGCCTGCGTTGCGACATTTGATGCTCGGAAGCATACACAGAACTGAACGCAGTTCCTGCGACACTCTGAGGCGAGATCTCCCTCGTGCAGATCTTATAACACTTTGCCTGGCAGCCAGCAGGATGGCAAAAGTGTGCATGGTGGACACAGCCTGTCCAGAAGACGTGAACCCCTTCACGCTCTGGACGAGAGCCTATGTGGTCCCACCAGGGGGCAGGGCATCAGATATGCAGGCGCTGTACTGAAGCGCCCACCCACCTGGAGAATCCACGAAGCCTCTCGCGCTGGACCGCCATCGAGGGAAATGAGGGAGGAGGACCTGATATATCGTGTTTCAGCCGAAAAAAAAGGCCTATCACGATATAGTCAATCTCGTACGTTACCGAAGCCATGAACACACAGGATGAGGCGGAGGGTTTTTTCTCACTCAAACCTGATGTGTTTCGGTTATCTTGTTCAAGCACGCCCACCACTTCAGCGTCTGCTCAAACTGAGACTCGCTCCCCAGCTTGCTCAGTCGAAGCATCAGCTTCCCATGGTTTAAGTCCTCCCTCCGATGCTGCAGCCAACCTCTCAACCAGCTTTTAAGGTTTTGAACAGAGTAAAGTTGTAAAAAGAACTAATAATCTGTCCAAAAACCTAAACGGGGGTCGCGAGGAACGAGCGATCCGCGGGGGGAAACCCGGCGGAACTAACTCATTTCCTATTGCTCGCCATCGACGCACATCGCAGCGGCCCTCGTACCCGGAAGTAGAAGGGCCGAACGGAAGCGGTCGCGGTGAGCCGCGGCTTCGCGGCTCGTGAGCAGCAACCCATAGTTATGTTCCCTTCCGCAAGCAGAACACAAACTATCAACGAAGCGATGTATCAGCGTGAGACTAGCTCAACCCTGAGCACAACGATCGTGCCGATTGTTATTGTTTACGAGGAAACCGCAACCAGGAAGACACGGACGGAAAGGCAAATGTAAACACAATCCATCCGTGTCGGCTCTTTCAGAGAAATTACTCCTTTTCAGGAGGAAAAGCTCTTTAGAGATCGTCGTCGAAGCACCCAGGGGTATTCTCGCTTACCAAGAGAAGGGTTAAAGGGAGAGACCGCTGCTCGTGCCATAGATCCAACGACGAAGAGGTGAGTAATGCTGTTTTCCCCTAAGAGAATACTGCATTCGGCTCCGAAGAAACAGAACAATGAGTGTTGCCTAGCCCCCCCCTCTTATGCCCGGATCTCCGGGGCGGAGCGGGCTATGCAAATACTGCGTACCAATTTCATTGGCCTTTTCTCAAAGCTGTCAGAGGTGTTCGGGCTCTCAAGAGCGACCCCTAGTCGTCACTTCGACACAACGTCGAACGTGAACGACAGACGGGGAACCAGTTACACCACCTGACAATGTCGCTTCTACAGCCAAAGACCATTGTTTGTTGAAAAAACTGACACTGAAAATCAAGCATGACCTGTCAACAAGTTCAGCTGAAGTGCTTTTTTTTTAATGCAAAAAAAAATAAATAAATTTGGCAACACGAAATTATCATAGTGATGAACGGTGAACTCATGTCTCATATTGTAATTACAGTTAAGAAACAATATCTGACAAGAAATCATCATAGTGGTGAACAATTGCGTATTGTATTGTGCCATGTATTGGGGAAAACGGGGCTCTGTTATATCATTAATTATACAATTTTACAGATGTAACTTGTAATCTTTAGTTAACATTTTTCATCAGTGAATTTATGTTCAAATGTAGACATCCACTTCCTTCTGCTACATTATTAACCTCTTAAATCATTTATATTACATTATATCATATGAAAATATATATTGCTTAAAAGGATGGTGCACTCAAAAATGAAAATTACCCATAACATTTAAGCCATTGTAGGTGACTTTCTTCTTTCACATCAGTACAATTGGAGTGACATTAAAAGTGAATGGGTGATATTCAATAGTCCAATAAACTTCATCCATCCATCATAAAAAAGGTTTTCCAGACGGCTCTAGGGGGTTAATAAAGGCCTCCTGAAGCGAATCAATGCACTTTTGTAAGAGAAACATCCATATTTAAAACTTTAGAAACCATAATCTCTAGCTTCTGCTATCTATTGTACTTGCGTTCACTAGAGAGTGCCATCCAGCGGATGATGTAGAACATAGACTCAGTGTCAGCACTGGTGAGAATATGCTAGTCTTGTGAGAATCAAGTTTGTTTACAGCAAAGGCAAACTAATCTCCTCGTCTTATATCGAAATCCTTTGAAATTGAAATATTCTTTACAAATCCTCATTTTGCACTTCTAATTTGTGACCAGTGTTTTGTTTTGCTCTCTGCTTTACGATTCCATGTTCATCACGTCTCATCCGAGCTTACGGTAGCTACATCCTACATCATCCACTGGAATGCCATTCTCTCATGAACAAGTACTACAGTTAGCAGAAGCTAGAGATTAGAGTTTATAAAGTTTTATATATGGATATTTTGCTTACAAAAGTGCATTGATTCGCTTCAGGAGGCCTTTATTAACCCCCAGAGCCACCTGGAGCACCTTTTTATGATGGATGGACAGAGTTTATTTGACTTCTATTGGACTATTGAATATCACCCATTCACTGACATTATTTTTTTTTAATATAACGCTGATTGTATTTGTCTGAAAGAAGAAAGTCATATCCACCTTGGATGGCTTGAAGGTGTGTAAATCAGGTGGTGCTTTTCATTCTTGGTGGTACTTTTCAACCATCCCTTTAAAAGTGAATGGAATAGTCGTCTTGTGGGCAGTGCGCCGACATATAGTGCTGTTGCGCTACGGGCGTCCCGAGTTTGAATCCCGGCTCGAGGACCTTTCCCGACCCTACCCCCTTCTCTCCCTCCCACTTCACTTCCTGTCAATAATGATCTGTCCTGTCATAAAAAAGGCCAAAAATAAATCTTAAAAAAAAAAAAAAAAAGTCTTCATATTCAAAAAAAAATATGCATCCAAGTGAATGGAATAAAAATATGCATTACAGCTAAACATTTCAAAAACATGAATATAATAATAATTGTTATTATAAACATAAACAATTATTTTATATCCAATAATAAGGTTGTAGATAATGAACCACTTTCTCAAAAAATACAGCATTAAACACTTGAAAATAGCTTCAAATAGTAGGTTTGTTTATATTACATCATTAATCAGCATCATAAACTTGTGTTATTTGACTAGATTGGCCACTAACAGAAAGGCTTTTAATAGGAGTCAAATGGTATAAGCATGGTGTAACCAAATTTGACAGGCATTATCATGGACACCTATGTAAGTGCATGGCCTTGGTGGGAATATTTCAAATTAATTTTTTTAAGTTAATACTTTTTTTTATAATATTGATGCATTATCAATGTATTCCTGAGGTAATACCATTTGACATGTATACCTAAAAATACCTGACCATACCCTAAAAATGTCAAATTATCTCACATTTTAACAAAAGTTACTAACTTTTTTTTAGCAGAAGTTAGTATCACCAGAAGTCCTTCTCTGTGATATAATGTCCTGTCACACGATCTTCTTGCAAAATATTAACAAAATGGCTCCTTGAATGGTGGTTGTACCACCTTGACATTCAGGAATTTGACTTGACTCACATAATTCCCCAAATTATAATATTCAGAACACTACATTTATTTACATTTATCTGTATTTACTATTAAATAGTACTAATGTAAGATTATGCCAAACTAGCTGATCCGGTGTTTTATTGAGAAATTCACCTTTTTTTAAACAAGGTCAATTATTTGGTTCAAATTTTTACGGTTACACCACATAGACATTTTTGCCGTCATCCCCTAAAAATTATCTCAAAATGAATTAAAACCAGAAAATTTAGACTTGGTCCACAAAAAAGAGAATGTATGCAATTGTTTTGCACATTTATTTTAAAATTTTAACCCTTTTAAATTTAATTAAACCATATGGACACAAAAAAATTAGTGTCACGTCAAAGTAAAAAAAAAAAAAAATAGTAATAATATAATTTGAAATGATAAAGGTGTAGTGGGCTTACTTGGTGGCCATAACTGCTACACACCTATATCTTTTTTTGACACTTTATTACTCACACATCTACATGTAAGGTGCTAAAGCTATAGCTATATTTCAGTCATTATTTACTCACCCTTTATTGTTATTGTTATTGTTCCATATGCCCTGTCTTTTTCAGAAAATGAAATGTTTGTCTATATAATGGCAGTGGACAGCAACCAGCATCAATACATTAATAAATTAATGAATAATAATAATAATAAAAAAAGATTTCTCCCAACTTGTGTGCTTTTTCCAGGTAAGTCAAGAGTGAACTGCTGTGCTAATTAATAAGAGTCTCATGAATGTGCAGCTGCGCACAAAAGACCAACAGCCAATGTCAGGATTTTCTTTAAATAATGCATACAATCATATACCCCAGAATATTTGACAGGTGTCACATGGGTCAATTGTGTGACACATTTGCGTCTTTTTTAAAAAGCTTGATGCTGATTGCTATCCATTGTCATTATATGGACAATCGTAATTCTCAGAGAAAATAAAGAAGGGCATACAGCATTAGAACAACCCCAGGGTGAGTTTTTTTTTATTATTATTATTATTATTTTATTTAAGGTGTGCTCAATAGGATCACTTCCCCATATGTAATCCATTGTATATCATGACAGCTTAAAAAGTAAATCTGAATATTGTTGGAAAACTTTTTTCCTTTAAAGGTAAATTCAATAAGTGGTTGCTTACAATTATCTGACTTTTAAGGCTGGCATGCACTACACAACATTTAAAAGCAGAAGAGTTTTCAAAACACTGTGCATCATACGCTTATCTACTTTGTAAACAGTCACAGAGAAAAACTGGCCATGTTGTTAGGAGACACATGACAAATGAGACAAATGTGCCTTATAAAATCGGCAGATTTAATAATTTCATTTGATATCCTCATGTAGTACGTGGTTTTCTATAAAATCTGTCAACTCAAATCTGTAGACTGCCTCTGACTTTCAGAAACTAGCGTCAATGTCTGCTGACAGTAAACTGGCAGAAAATTGTGTAGTGTATTCCAGCCTGTATTTTTCTCTAAAGAACAGACAGTTTCCGACTCTTTAAGGACACATTTTGTTTATTTTCTGACTGCTGCTGTTGGTTGCATACTCATTAGGTTTGAATAGTCCACATTTCAACATGTATACTAAGATTCAAGTTTTATTTGTTGTTATATTGTTTGCTTTGCTTGTTTTGTCTACAATCTACTTGATGATTTTGTGCTTTGCAAAACACAGAAAGCAGTGTCTGAAAGCACTGTATAGAGTATAGCAAATACAGGTCCTTCTCAAAAAATTAGCATAATATAGGAATTTTGGGTTTTCATGAGCTGTATGCCAAAATCATCAATATTAAAACAAAAAAAAGGCTTGAACTACTTCAGTTGTGTGTAATGAATCTAAAATATATGAAAGTCTAATGTTTATCAGTACATTACAGAAAATAATGAACTTTATCACAATATGCTAATTTTTGGAGAAGGACCTGTATAGTAATAGTTGTAGTCGTAATAGTAGCGATCACAGCCTTTTCTGTCTGGTCTCTTCATCTGCTGTGAGTGATTCTCAAATTCACTGTTTTTAATGATCAAACTGATTGTATTTTTAGCATTAAAACATTTCTGTGTGTTCATTAAAGAATTGGGAAATGTATGAAATGTTAAAAGATCATCTGTCTTGAACATATAGGACAAATACATACTGTGTACATTCAGCTGTTTTTCCTTTGCTCTGATAGTCCATAATGCACTGTATCAGATGGTGGTTTTCATCCAGCATCTATGCAAGAACAAAAGAGTAAACAAGAAGGTCTGTGATATTTTTTAGCTCAAATAATCGCTACTACTATTACAGAACAATAGTCAAATAACAGCAAATTGACATTAAGTGGCAAATCTACGGAGGGTAAGTGAACTTTACGAAGATAAATCCCTGATACAGAAAGGACAGTCATTTCCAAATCAGACCAATCTATATTACTTTGAGTTTACTTTTACTGACACCTTTGATTGTACTTCGACAGATATTATTTAAAATTATATTAAATATAATATTGCTGTCATGTAGAATCACTGTATGATTATAATCTAGGCTCTGTAAGTGATATTCCCATCAACCAAGCGCAAATAATCACTCGTGTTTAAGGTTTTTTTAAATCTCACAAAACAACTTTCTGATGTAAACTTGAACGATTACTAATAATTAGTATTATGTTTGTGTGTTTACTAAGTAGTGGCAGTATCAAAGCATTTTATCGTTAATAAATACTGTCACTTCCATTTATAATGTCACAACAGAATAATAACCTGCTCTGGCTTGATTAGGACACATGAGCGGTCAAAGTGTATGAACAGCAACGAAGTAACCTGTACGAACACGCGCCAGTGTTACGATATTTATGTGTCATTTTTTTTGCGTCTGTTTGCTCAGGAGTGAAACGCTGTCTGTCAGTCGCGGACGCTCACAATCAGATACAGTCCAAACAATACAGCCTACCTTCTGTATGGTTTGTTGTGTAACCTCTCCTTTCCCTCTCGGACGCACAGCTGAAAATGCAACAGACATGTTTTCAGTGTAAAAATGATGATAAATGTTTTATCCGAATATATTATGCCGCGTTGAGGCGCTTATTACAATCTGGACGAGTATTGCTGTTGAAACAGGGGAGTCTCAGCGCCTAAATATGACAGTTTCGCAAAAAATGAACTGTTAAGACAACTGGCCGATGAAAAGCACAAAAGTGTGGTCATTTTAGGACAGCTAGCCGGAGATGCATTTTTCGCGCTCATTCATAAATAAATATATTTTGTTGGGAACAACCTGACCTCCTCCAGTCTCTCTTGGTATAATCTATTCAACTCTATTGGGCCGGTACTGTCCGTAACGCCCCTTTGGATTCACGAATAGAATACGTCATTTTCCCACGCAAAAGACGGACAAAGACACACAGTGATGTTCGCGAACGGCTCCTTTACGCGAACAAAGGGAGTAGGCTTATGTCTGAGATTTCATTTTTTGTAGCACAAGACCAAAATAAATACATAAAACATAAAATGTTTTTGTTGCCACACTGCGCTGTCAAACGCACTCCATCCATGCACTGACAGTAAATGTTGATGTGACCGACGGGAGAATGTCATCACACGTGCACGCGCACATGAACACAAAATTCAGAGTAATGTTACAATTAAGTCATTTACACTTTCCAATTGAATTTTTATTTACTATGTGCACACTCTGTATTGTTTTGAGTATGATTTCTTTGATTATTATTAATTGTACGTATGTTCGGTGTTTTTTTATATATTTTTTTTTCCAACATACCAATTGTAAAAATTGGTATTATAAAAATGTTAATGTTTAGTATAATTACATTAAATGTGGCTGAATTGTAAAAGCCAGAAATTGTATTGATCCATTTGAGAGATGAAAGTGTCAAGCTCTCATTGCGGAGCTGAGCCAAATGATTGTTAAATACAAATAACATCCAAGCTAATATTTTTTTGCAAAATTATTTTCTGACACTGGAGATCCCATATTCTAAAGTATATGGGCCATTCTGCAGAATTGGTGTAAACTTCTGTCCCACAACCAAAAACACATTTGAGCATTCAAATCTTAGATGTTTACGTCTTTTTTTTTGGGGGGGGGGTGTTATTCTATAACATTTTTTATATGTGCACCACTGTTCAGAACTGTGCTAGCAAACTATGTGCTGCTTAGCATCTTTGTGCTAGCTTTAAAAGTATCTAAAAAATGGTCACTACTGAAACATTTGGTGAGTGTTTTTTGGTACTGAAACATGCCATCATTGACAAATGGGAACACAACCCTAATATCTGGGGGAAAATAATTTTAATACAGTTATGCTATTTTTTTTTGCATTTTAGTTAAAATTCTGTAATGTGATTGCTACCAAAGCATTGCTGTCACTACTGAAACATGGGGATGTTTTGTCAAAATAAAGTATGCTGGATCAACTAAGATGTTATATTCAACTGTACAGAATCCTTAACTTTGAAATCTGTATGGTCAACTTGTTGCCTTTTACTAAGAGAAATTGGATTCAAAATACAAGTCTCAAATTAAACTTGAAATATTGTTTTTTTAAAAAAAAAAAAAAAAAAAAAACCCCAACCCTTAACAGATCAAAATAATCCTTCTAATTAAATTAGAGTGTTTCCATAGTGACATTATAAATTATTACAAAGCTTTCTGAAAATACAAAGAATTAACTGCAAATTTACTAGAAATATGTACCTTGAAAATACATACAATTTTTTTGGAAGACGACATTTCCAGCTGACTTTGGACAAATTCGGTAGAATCACTACAAATACGGCAATTATACATTTAACCCAACCCATTTGTCATGTCAGCAGATGGAAAAGTCAGCCAGCCCATTAAAGTGGTTTTAATTACCCTGAATAAATAAATACAATTTTAAAAACATTACCAAGACCTCAAATGTGGTCTGTAACATTCTCATTTGCTACATAAAGCTACATTTTAATAACAAACATTAAATATTAAAATTGGAACACAATCAGCTTTGCGTTGCTTCAATATGTTAAGTGATGGACTGGAGTGGTGTGAATGCTTGTGGAATATGGCGATGCTTTTATCAGCCGTTTGGACTCTCATTCTGACGGCACCCATTCACTGCAGAGGCAGTGCTACAGCCCTCTAAACCTGATGAAGAAACAAAAACATCTACATCTTGCATGGCCTGAGGTTGAGCACATTTTTTGGGTGAACCATTATGCTCCGATTATTGAAGTGCAAGGAATTAAAGCTTTGCAGTCAAAAATGCATTCTATGACACAACCTTCTCAGAATCCTCACAACAATCACCACACCTCGATCATGCATACAGACTCAAGATTTTCCATTTCCTATGTTTATTAACAATCACAATCAAGAACAAGATCCCCTTACAATTTTACACACACAGACACATGAAAAAAAAGGGGGTAATAATAAATAAGAATGTATGGGGGATCATATACCATAGGCTGAAGTTTACTCCATCTAAATGGATTTTCCTGTATAGCTGTTTAATTGGCCATACAAACAAATAAAAGTGCTATCCCAATTCAAATGCAAAAATCATTAATAGATTAAGGTGCGTTCACATATTAAAGTTGTGAGATTCTTCACGTACATTAAACAAAAAGGCCATTTATACATCAAATGAAAAGTACCAATCAAAATGTAGCCATTTTTTCACAGGAGGGCAAGATGAGAACAGTCTATTTATATTTACCACTGAAGATTTGGGACACTGGAAATCAAACTCATAGACAAGACCAAAATCACCCAAGTCCCAGAGGAAGGCTGCATGTATCTGGAGGAAAGAGGTATAAGAGAAGAGCAACTTTAGCCAAAGCAGTAGCCATTCACGCAGAGTCAACATGCATTTGCAACCTGAATTTGGATCAATTAGATGAAGAGGGATCCGTGATGACAGGCCAACATTTTGAGAACACAGGTGCAGTGTTCATTTTCCTTGCCTTTAGAAACTGAACACCTCAAGATGGTTCTCCCGTTACAGACTTAAAACTCCAAATGGCTCCAAGATATCCTGCATTTTGCAGTGCTATCTCACTCAATTACATGCAGTTTAGCAAACGGAGCAAAATTCACTTACTTTGAGTCTCACAGTCGTCCGCTCCCTACTCTTTGTGGAAGGGGATGCTGCACAGCCCCTCTGCCTCGTCGCCCCCTGTAATTACCCCGAAAACCACGGCCTCTCAGAAACCGACCGGGAACCCCAAAGGTCTCTACGTTAAGTTTTCTTTCCTCAGCCCACGTGGTACGCCTGGGAGACAGACACAGAGAGAGAGTGTCTCTCACTCAGAAGAAACATTCCTGCTGAGAAGACAAATGGCTTCTACCTTGACTTGAGCTCTGAGGAGATGTTATCAAAGAAGCATTTGGCTTTATTGTAAAAGCACTTGGGCCCAAGAGGATCCTCTTCGACTGTACTCTCGTTTTCAGGGCCAGGCTTGTCCTGCTCCTTATCACTCTTTTCCTCTGGGGTCTCTTTCGGTTCTAGCAGGACAGTGGAGAAAGCGCAAAGCAGACACCTCGAGTCACCACAAGCTTAAAAACAGCTCCAGAAAGTAAACGGAGCAGAAGACAGCAGACGAAGGGTGGGGTGTGAGTGTAGAGCCCTCAGTCAAATACCTTGAACACTGAGCTTGTCTTCGATCTCCTTCTCCAGGTCATCTTTATTAAATTGAGCATTTGCCATTTCGAAGTCAAAGTCAGACTCAAACTGCAGAGTGCTGGGCTTCGTGTCACCTACGAGGATTTGACCTCGTCCTCGGTTCCTGGACCGTCGAGTTCCTGTAAAGACACCTTCTGTGTGGATAGGATGCTGTATTCACTTCTACAAAAGAACAAACCCTTCCATCTTTACCCTGTTTTCTCCTGCTGGTCGGAGGCTTGTTCTCGTCATTGGCTTGACTCGGTCCTTTCAAGGCTCCTTGCTGTGCAGCTGAAACGACAGCGAACAGAGGGCTTCCGTGGTGAGAAAATGAACAGTGAGGGGGAGGAATGAAGAAAAATAAAGGCTTCTCAAATTCTAAGCAGCAGCACAAGGTATCCTAGAAAACAGGTTAAGTGAATTACAAGTCCAAAATAAACTGCTACCAAAACAAGTGTATTTTAGGGTATTCCAGTAGCTTCAGCAACTAGGGGCCTGTTCCGATAACTACGTTTGTGGTCTTGGCCGTTTGAAAGCCTTGAGCAAACTCTAAATCCACCACATCTTCAGTAGTCAAAATGAAGCATTTTTGCTTGAAACAAGTAAAATAATCTCCCAATAGGGCAAGCAAAATAATCTTGTTTTCTGTTTGAAATAAGATTTTTGCTTGTTTTATGCAAAAACTCACTTAATTTTGACTTGTTTTTTTCTGAAAACAAGAAAATTATTTACTTGTCTAGAAAATCATTCTTGATTTAAGAATTTAATACTCTGTCTGGAAACAAGACAAAAAAAAAAAAACAAAAAAAAATTATATATAAGAAAGAAAATATTTTTTGCAGTATACGGTTGAATTCAACAAAGATCAGCAGCAAAGTCATTGGTTAATAAAATGGGATTAAATATATAAAGGAAACAAAAAAGTAACTGGCATTACTTTTATAAAAAAAAAAAAAAAAAAAAGTGGGAATGCATGGCTTCATGCTGCAAGTTGACCAACCTAACACCAGACCAGCAAAAACAGGACTAAGATCAGGGATTATTTGATGCCCAGTTAACCCTGCTTTCCAGAACAGCCTTCAGCTCTTGCTCCGATTGCCCAGTGTAATAACTCACCACTGACAGCAGCACCTCTCTGGGCCTGGGCTCCTCTGCCACCTCTCTGTGCTCTGCCCATTTCTCCGCCTTGCTGCTGCGCTCCGGTCAAACCTTTCTTCTGTGTTGTTTTTTCTGCAGGTACGGTCTGAACGGCCTGTTCAACCATTGGGCCTCTCCTCACAGGAAGACCATGCAAACCAGACCCTCATAAATACAGAAAATGAAGTCACTTTATGCGACTGATTAATAGCTCAATTTGTCAAAGGCTGGTCTGACGGGAGATGTTTCTAGGACATGCGTCACCACATTAGCTTACCGAGGCCCAGAGCCGCTGCGTACTGCTGGTTGAAGAGCGAGCTGGCCGCTAGCTGACTGTATGAGGGCAGCATGCTCCTGTAAGGGCTGTAGCTGCCCTGAGAAGGGTAATGAATGGACGACGTCCCAACAGACGACTAAAGGAGAGAGAAACAAATCACAGTCCTGCCTTTAGAAACGTCTTGTGGAGAACTGATAGGAATGAAACAAACCTGAACAATAGCGGGGTCCTGAGGAAGACTATGGTGAATCTTCAGAGGCTCACAGACGGTGATATCTTTGATGTCACTTCCCCTGAAGATGATGTACTCAAAGATCTCATCCCTTGGCGGCACTGGACGATCTGTCGGTCGCCCCTCTGTTCCAAAAGACCTCACTGACAAAAACAAAAAGCTGCTGTGAGACTGCATCCTCAGCTACTGTCAAGCAGATTTCAATGTGGAGGCTTTGTGTCATGGCCAAATAAACCAATGTGATCAAGTGCCAGTTGGGGAAAAAAAAAAAAAAAAAAAAAAAAAAAAAAAGCAGTTAGGTTTTGATGCTGGTTTTAGCTGGTCCTAAGCTGATCCCTACCAGCGAAGGACGAGCTTAAACCAGCATCAAAACCTACCTAACCAGCATATGTGTTTTTTTTGTTGTTGTTTTTTGGTGTTAAACAGAGCAGCAACAAGGCAAGGACTCCAGTGTTACACACTATAACCAAAATTAAATGAAAAGGAAGATTTTTTTTTTTTTTTTTTCAGAAAGTTTGATTATGACTTCGATTAGGTTCAGCAGCAAATCAGTAGGGGTTTTAAATGACGTCTGTGAACACGTGATACATTAACACTCTTTGAACGTCTAAACAACTGTCTATTTGATTTATTACCTTTGAAGAAAACTGGCTCAGAAAACCGTAAACTAGGAGTAACTGGGCCTTTATATTCGTCTTGTGAGCGCTGCGGACAGGACACTCACCTTTCGCCAGGGCCACAGTCGAATTATCAGTGTCAATAGTGTATAATATTCCCTCATAGCGAATCTGAGCTTTAGAGATCAGACTGATCTTACTGCCGATGTAAGGAGTACCGCTGCTCATTATCTCAATATAAACAACTCAAGCGGATTAAACAGAGCTCAAATACAGGCGTTCAAATCTGTTCAAAGGAACATCTGCAACACTGCCGCCATGATTACGCTCCTGAAGTATAAGCCGTAGTAAGGAAAGCGCTCATCAGTGTGATTTATAGAGATGACTTACCCCGCCCATTATTTGACCCGCTGCACCTGTCTCGCATTTTCACTAAGCTTTCATGATGAATTTCGCAAACTTTTATTAACGTGGGAAATACAGCATTTGCCATTTAAAAAATAGATTGTAATCTAAGAAATTCAATTTTACTTAAAAAAAAAAAAAAAAAGTCCATAACAAACAAGAATTCTTGGGAAAACTTTATTCATATGCGTAGTAAGGTGTCAAACGCTTGTCTGGCAACCGCCAGTAACTTAAGAAGAAGAAGAAGAAGAAGTCCTCATGTGAGGTCAGTATGGATCCAGAGGTTGCTGAACACGCATCGCCAGTTTACCTGAGTCCTGATGGTATGGCAAGCCGTTTTAGCTTAAAATATGATAAGCGTTACTCGTCTTAATTGCATTTTTACTAGTAACAATTCAATTAGAGAGCTCTATAATTTAATTTTTACTAGTAACAATTCCAATTACAGAGCTCTCTAATTCAATTCTTACTAGTAACAATTACAATTATAGAGCTCTACAAATTAATTTTTACTAGTCATATGTCTCCATAGACTTTCATTCATTTTTATTTACAGAGCTCTTCAGCATAATTTTTACTAAAAAATACAATTAGTGAGCTCTACAATTTAATTCTCACTAGTAACAATTCCAATTAGAGAGCTCTGTAAGTTAGTTTTTACTAGTAATAATTCCAATTAAAGAGCTCTCTAATTCAGTTTTTACTAGTAACAATTCCGATTAGAGAGCTCTCTAATTTAACTATTACTAGTAAAAATGCAATTACAGTGCTCTCTAATTCAGTTCTTACTAGTAACAATTAAATGAAAGAGCTCTCTAAATATATATTACTAGTAAAATATTACTAGTAAAAACTGAATAAAAGAGCTCTCTAATTGGAATTCTTACTAATAAATACTGAATTAGAGAGCTCTCTAATTGAATTAAAGAGCTCTCAAATTCAGTTGTTACTAGTAAGAATTACACTGAAGAGCTCTTCAATTGTATTTCTTACTAGTAAAAAATGAATTGTAGAGCTCTCTAATTCAATTGTTACTAGTAAGAATCCAATTGCAGATCTCTCTAATTCAATTGTTACTAGTACAAATTGCATTAAGGAGCTTTCTAACTTTAATTCTTACTAGAAACATTTGAATTAGGGAGCTCTCTAACCAAATTGTTATTAGTAAGAATGTAATTGCAGAGCTGTATAATTCAATTACAGAGCTCTCTAATTGAGTTGTTACTAGTAAGAATTGTATTAGATAGCTCTCTAACTGTAATTCTTACTAGTAAAAATGCAATTACGACCAGTAACGCATAGCATATTTTAAACTAAAACGGCTTGCCATAGATGGATCTAGACGTGTGTGTGTGTGTGTGTGTGTGTGTGTGTTAGTTAAAGGGATTAAGAGAAAGAAAAAAGATACTCTGAGCAGTAGGTGGCACCATGTGCTCATGACACCAGCCCGCCGTTAAAATAAAAGAAGACGAAGAAGAAGAACTAGAGTTCCGGCCTATATAGGTCCTGTATACGGTACTCTCGCTGGTGTTCCTTACTCTATCAGCAATGGCAGGGGATCAGATAGAATGTAGTTGGAATATGGATGATGTGGAAGAGGTAGATGGGAGTAGTAGTTGGATGACAGGGAGTATAAGTAAAGGATCAAAGAGGACAAGAAATGAGGGATCAGAGAGTGAGGATCGATTTAATGTTGTTGTGAGGTTTGAAAGTGAAGGAGGAGTTAAAAACCTGGACCCAATAAAACTTACAAAAATAATCAAGAATCAGGTTGGAGATGTAAAATTTGCACGAGTATTAAATGATGGAAATTTGCTAATCGGGTGTAATTCAAAAGAACAGTGTGGAAAAGCTTTAAAGCAGCAAACTATCAGGAAAGCTATAGAGACTAAGGTAGTGAAACTGGGAGAACATATAAGTAGGGGAGTGATTTATGGAATACCCTTAACAGTGGACGTGAAGGAATTAGTTAAAAATCTCAAGATAAGGTGTGGAGCAGTTAAAAATGCAAAACACCTAATTAGGGGTTTTGAAAAGAAAGAAACTAAGTCAGTTTTAATAGAATTTAGTACAAATGATCTACCTAGTGAATTGTATTTTGGATTTATGAGGTACAGAGAGAATATACACAGAAGCCAATGAGATGCTTTAATTGCCAGAAATTTGGTCATGTAGCCAAAGTATGTAAAGAAGCGAAAAGATGCCAAATGTGGTGGAGGGCACGAATATGGAGAATGTGGGGAGGGAGTAAGGCCAAAATGTTGTAACTGTGGTGGGGGACACAGCGCTGCATACTGGGGGTGTGAAGTTATAAAAAAAAGAAGCTGAAATTCACAATGTTAAAGTGTAGGAGAGAGTATCTTATGCAGAAGCAGAGTACAAGCAGTTAAGAAAGGTAATGAAAACATTAGAAGGGAATTTGCCTCAGCTTCAGCATGGAAACAGAGACAGGAAATGATTAAAGAAAAGGAAAAAAAGACTTGGGAGGAAAAGAAGGACATCTTTATTGCAGGGGTAATCAATGCAACAATTGAAGTTAAATCAAAAACTGAAAGGATTCAAATTATTACAAAAGCAGCAATACAGCACTTGGGTATGATGGGGTTAAAGAGGAAAGAACTACGAGATGGACTTAGTGTGCAACTAAGTCAAGAAGGAAGTTCTTCAGGATAGTCCTATTGGCTATGCTACATTTACAGTGGAATGCAAGAAGTTTATTAGTGAATGGTCAGGATTTTAAGAATTGTATTGAAAGCAGAAGTGAGAAGCCGCATGTCATCTGTGTACAAGAAACATGGTTGAAGCCTAGTCTGGATTTTGTTCTTTATGACTACATTAGTGTTAGACGGGACAGAGAGCAAGGAAGTGGGGGAGGGTGTGCTACCTTTATAAAGAGGGGAGTGCCTAATAGAAGTCTGGGAATAGGGAAGGAACAGGAATATATAGTGGTGGAGGTATGGGCAGAAAAGAAGAAAATAGTAGTAATAACTTTTATAATCCATGTAAACAGTTAGAGTAAGTTGAGTTAGAGAAAGTTGAAGGTCAATATAGCAGTAATGTTATTTGGTGTGGAGATTTTAATGCTCATAACACATTATGGGGAGGGACTAAAACAGATAATAATGGACAGGTAATAGAGGAGATGCTAAATGATAGAAATCTAGTGAGTTTAAATGATGGTCAAAAGACAAGAATAGATATAAGAACGGGGAAAGAGTCAGTGTTAGATCTTACACTAGTGTCAAGTAGACTAGTTCCAAAATGTGAGTGGGTAGTATATGGAAAAGGAACTATTGGTAGTGATCACTATCCAGTTATGTGTAAATTGAACATTAATATACCACGACACATAGAGAATGGTAGTGGAAGATGGGTTTTCCAAAAAGCAAATTGGGAAAGATTTATGGAAGTAAGTGATGAATATCTCAGGTTAGTACAGGAAGAAGATGATGTTGAGAAATCACAGTTCTTATAATTTATTAGAAGAGGAAAAGAGGAGCAGGGAAGGAACAAGGGAGGTGTACATTGAGGCTGTCCAAAGAAAGGAAAAGGTTCAAGACAAGTATAATATACCATTTACCATGGACAAACTAAAATCTGGATTGAATAAATGTAAGAAATCAGCCCCAGGGAAGGATGAAATCTGTTATACAATGTTGAGACATTTAAGTGATGAGGGACTTCAAAAACTTTTAGACTTGTATAACAAGGTGTGGGAGGAGGGCAAGATTCCATCAGGATGGAAGGAGGCATTTATTGTCCCCATAAGAAAACCAGGGAAAGATGCTAGTAATCCAGTAAATTACAGACCAAAAGCTCTAACATCCCATGTTGGTAAGTTAATGGAAAGACTGACTAATGGAAGATTAATGCACTTTGTTGGGGAAAGAGGACTGATGGCCAACTATCAGAGTGGGTTTTGAAAAGGAAGGAGCACTATTGACTCAATATTATGCTTAGAAGACGAGATAAGAAAAGCTCAAGTAAATAAAGAGACAGTTGTGGCAATATTTTTAGATGTTGAAAAAGCATATGACATGTTGTGGGTAGATGGCCTTTTAATTAAAATGCATATGATGGGAATAAAAGGAAATATGTTTAATTGGGTAATGGACTTTTTAAATGGTAGATGTATTCAGGTTAAAATAGGTTCAGAAATGTCAAGTGTCATGATCCATGTCTGTTTTTTCTATGTCTGTGTTTAAGGACTTTTAGTTTGTAGTTCTGTGTCCTTTTGTTGCCCTGCTTCCCTTCTGCTTCGCCCCTTTGTTTGCTGTCATTGACACTAATTGAACCACACCCATTTCCTTGTTAGTTGTCCCGGTTACGGATTAGTTTATTGCTCCCTGTATAAATAGTTCCTGTGTTTCCCTTGTGCTTTTGTCTGTTTTTGTATAGCTGTGATGGTTGTTCTCTGTCCCGTGTCTGAGTTCCCCATTGGATTGTGTATGGTTCCTTGGATTATTTTATTAAACTCCTGCATTTAGATCTTCATCTCAGTTTGCCTCTTCTCGTCCCTGCAACATTACAGAAAAACAGACCAAAACATGGATCTAGCAGGAGTTATACGCGACCCCGTGAGTGTTCTTTGCTCCATTTTTCAGAATGGTCGACCCATCGAATGTTATGTGGAGGAGTTCCTTTTGTATAGCCACCTTGTGCCTGGTGATGAGGCAATGATAAAGGAATGTTTCTGGAGTGGACTTGATCCTTTTATTAGCCTGAATTTGCCAGAGGAAGACCCCAGCTGGTCCCTAGCACAATTTATTGACTTTGTCCTGCAGTTTTGCAGTTCTCCTTTTACTGTGGGAGAGGTTGAGTGGCAAGCTCCGGTTACCAAGGAGCTTGGCCATTCACAGATTGCCTCGCCAGTGTCTGCCCCTGTCAAGATGGCCGCCACGGCAGTGTCTGCCCCTGTCAAGATGGCCGCCACGCCAGTGTCTGCACCTGTCAAGATGGCTGCCACGCCAGTGACTGCACCTGTCAAGATGGCCGCCACGCCAGTGACTGCACTTGTCAAGATGGCCGCCACGCCAGTGACTGCACCTGTCAAGATGGCCGCCACGCCAGTGTCTGCCCTGTCAAGATGGCCGCCACGCCAGTGACTGCACTTGTCAAGATGGCCGCCACGCCAGTGACTGCACCTGTCAAGATGGCCGCCACGCCAGTGACTGCACTTGTCAAGATGGCCGCCACGCCAGTGACTGCACCTGTCAAGATGGCCGCCACGCCAGTGTCTGCCCTGTCAAGATGGCCGCCACGCCAGTGACTGCACTTGTGAAGATGGCCGCCATGCCAGTGTCTGCCCCTGTCAAGATGGCCGCCACGCCAGTGTCTGCCCTGTCAAGATGGCCGCCACGCCAGTGTCTGCCCTGTCAAGATGGCCGCCACGCCAGTGACTGCACCTGTCAAGATGGCCGCCACGCCAGTGACTGCACTTGTCAAGATGGCTGACACGCCAGGGTCTGCACCTGACAAGATGGTCGCTGCACAAGAGTTTGTATGTGACAAGATGGCGGCTTCTACAACCCTTTCCCTCACCTTTAACTCTTACCAGAGACTGATATCTAGCATGGAGGATCCACCGCTGCTCTCAGCAGGAGCAGCCGGTCTCCCGAAGTCGCGCTACGCAATCAAGATCAACGCCCGCTAGCGTTACATCTGCCAGATCAACTCCCTCTAGTGTCAAGCCCGCCAGACCAGAGTTCGCACATGACAAGATGGCCGCCTCACCAGAGTTTGCACAAGACTAGATGGCCGCCCATCCTGAGTCGGCACCTGCCATGGCCGCCAATCCAGTGTCAGGGCCAACCGTTGTTCCAGAGTCAAGTCCAGTCACAACAGTCGTTTCAGTGTCAAGTTCAGCTACTGTTCCAGAGCCAAGCCAAGAGTCACGTCCAGCTTCGACTGTCCTTCTAGTATCAAGTCCTGTCACAGCTGCCGCTCCAGAGTCAAGTGATGTCACAGCTGATGCTCCAGAGTCTAGTGATGTTGCAACTGCCACTCCAGAACCAGGTCATGCCACAGCAATCGCTCGCAAGCCATCTCAAGCTACGTCCGCTCAGTCCAAGTCAAGCCACCTCACAGTCGCTCCACCCAAGTCAAGCCATGTTGCAGCGGGTCCTCCATTACCAAGTCACATCCCCTCTGCTGCTCTCAAGGTCACTGATACTGTCACCACCGCTGATCCTGGACCAAGTCACTCCCATTGTTCCCGAGCCAGATCAAGTCACAGCTGCGGTTCTAGAACCAAATCACGTCACAGCCGTTGCTCTTGGGCCAAGTCACGTCGCACCCGCTGTCCTTGAGTCAAGGCACATCACAGCAGCTGCTCTCGAGCTTAGTCACATCCCACCTGCTGCCCCTGAATCGTGTCACGTCGCAGCTGTCCCGCCTGAGTCAAGCCACGTCACAGCAGCTCTGCCTGAGTCAAGCCACATCACAGCTGCTCCGTCTGAGTCAAGCCTCTTCGCAGTTACTGCTCCAGAACCCAGTCACACAGCCTCTGTTCCTGAGCCAAGTCCAGTCCCAGTCACTGCTCCCGAACTGGCTTTCACGGAAGCCTTACTCCTTACGGGAGCTGCGCTGTGGGTTGTCTGGGCCGCGTACACCACCGCTGAGTCCCCAGAGGTGGCAGATCACTCTGCAGAACCTCTGGGGATAGGTTTGCCTACTTCGGCTTCCTCCTGGGTAACAGGGGGAGTCACAGTCGGTAATGCTGCACCTGCTCCTTGCACGGTGGTAGCGCCCAGCGACTCTCACCATGCTAAAGTGCTCTCGACCAGTCCCAATTTGGGCGCAGAGGCCTTCTGGAAGCTGGGTGCCCAGCCAAACAGGGCAAGGGGCTCTGTCTCCAATCTCTCTCCCTCTCTTTGTGTGTGTCTGTCTATGTTCTGTGTTACAGACACGTCTGCTCTGCCCTGGGGGGATCCCGTTCCGCCCTGGAGGGCGTCTGACATGCCTGATCCGCCCTGGAAGGCGTCTGCTCCACCTGATCCACCTGATCCGCCCTGGAGGGTGTCGGATTCATCTGCTCCGCTATGGAGGGCGTCTGCTCTGCCTGATCCGCCCTGGAGGGCGTCTGACTCGCCTGCTCCGCCCAAGAGGGTTCCTGCTCTACCTGTTCCTCCCTGGAGGGCTCCTGTCCTGTCTGATTTGCCCTGGTGGGCTTCTGCTCTGCCCTGGAGGGTGCCTGGTCCCTCTGTTTTGCCCTGTTGGGTATCTGCTCCATCTGCTCCACCCTGGAGGGTGTCTGCTCCATTTGCTCTGCCCTCACAGAAGACCTCTCCTGGACTGCCAACACCACAGCACTGACCATGAAAGCACAGCAGCGACTCTACTTTCTTCGCAAACTGAGAAGAGCCAGAGCCCCAGCCCCCATCATGTGCACCTTCTACAGAGGCACCATTGAGAGCATCCTGACCAGCTGCATCACTGTGTGGTATGGCACCTGCAACGCATCCTGCCGTATGACACTTCAGCGCATAGTGAGAGCAGCTGAGAAGATCGTCGGTGTCTCTCTCCCCTCCCTCCAGGACATTTACAACACCCGTCTCACCCGCAAAGCCCTCAGCATTGCTGGTGACCCCACCCACCCGTCACACAGCTTCTTCAGTCTGCTGCCATCAGGGAGGAGACTGCGCAGTCTTCAGGCCAGGACCAGCAGATTGAAAGACAGCTTCATCCATCAGGCTGTCAGGACGCTGAACTCCCTCCGACTCTGCCCCCTCTCCCCTCTTTCTGCCCCATTTACCTGAACTCTGAGACACCCAACACCCCCCCCCCCCCCCACGATTCACTACCTCATCCATCTACCTCATACACGTCTGACTCTCTGAGCACTGGTCTCTACATACACAGACTATTAAGCTCTTGCACTACACCATAATTGCACTGACTATTTGTCTGGTTTGCACTGTTATCTGCCATTGTCACTTTATCTTCACAAGTCACTTTATCTCTCATACATTTCTATAATTAATGCCACTTTATTTTTTACTAGACTCTACTGAAAATTTTTATTTTATATATATATATATATTTATTTATTCTGTACGTAATTGTAATTTACTTCTTATGTTATTGTTAATGTTACCTGTATGTATCTAGGGTTTGAGAGTAACGCAATTTCAATTCTCTGTATGTATGTACTGTGTATATATAGCAGAATTGACAATAAAGCAGACTTTGACTTTGACTGGTGCGCTCTGGCTGTGTCTGCACCACCCTGGTGGGCTCCTGCCCCACCTTGGGAGCTTCCTGTCCAGCCTGCTCCTCCCAGGCCCTCTGCTCTGTCTGTTCTGCCCCAGTCACTAGGTCCTCCACAGGGACCTGGCAAACCATTTCTTCCATCTCTCCCCTCTGTCCTTCACCCCAGACTTCGAGCTTTGATTTGGAGCGTCTGAAAGCCGCTCCTTTTGAGGGGGGGCTATGTCATGATCCATGTCTGTTTTTTCTATGTCTGTGTTTAAGGACTTTTAGTTTATAGTTCTGTGTCCTTTTGTTGCCCTGCTTCCCTTCTGCTTCACCCCTTTGTTTGCTGTCATGGACACTAATTGAACCACACCCATTTCCTTGTTAGTTGTCCCAGTTACGAATTAGTTTATTGCTCCAGCCCCCTGTATAAATAGTTCCTGTGTTTTCCTTGTGCTTTTGTCTGTTTTTGTGTAGCTGTGATGGTGGTTCTCTGTCCCGTGTCTGAGTTCCCCGTTGGATTGTTTATGGTACCTTGGATTATTTTATTAAACTCCTGCATCTAGATCCTCATCTCAGTTTGCCTCTTCTTGTCCCTGCAACATTACATCAAGGACATGTTTGGTAGAAAATGGGACTCCTCAAGGGAGCGTGATAAGCGTTATACTGTTTAATATTATGATTAATGATGTTTTCTCAAATATTCACCCAGGGATTGGCAAATCATTATTTGTGGATGATGGAAGCCTTTGGAAAAGGGGGAAAAATGTTAATTTTACTGTGAGGAAAGTTCAAGAAACCATAAACCAAGTAGAAGGATGGGGAAGAAAATGGGGCTTTAGATTTTCTGTTTTCTGTTGAAAAGACCAAAACTTTTTAGTTTTTTTACTAGGAAAAAGATAGGAGAGAATATAAAATTGTCTCTTTATGGCAAAGTTTTGGAAAGAGTGAAGAATTTTAAATTCTTAGGGGTGATTTTTGACTCAAGACTTACATGGAGGCAACACATTGAGAAAGTGATTGATAAATGCAAAAAAGTAATGAACATAATGAGATGTTTAGCTGGAACAGAATGGGGAGCGGATATGGCATCCTTAAAGCAAATTTATGTATACCTGATAAGATCAAGAATGGAATATGGTAGCTTGACATATGGATCTGCCGCTAAACCAGTCTTGTCCTGCCTAGATTTAGTCCAAGCTAAGACTCTTAGGATATGCACAGGAGCTGTGCGGTCATCTCCCATTTGTGCTCTCCAAGTTGAAACAGGAGAAATGTCACTCGCTCTCCGCCGAAAGCAACTTCAGGCTAATTATTGGATAAACATGAGATGTTAAAGAGATAAGATTCCAGTTAAAACAGTGTGTCAGTCTAGCTGGGAGAAAGAAGTGGCAAAATTGTCAAGCTTTGGATGGACAGGTGAAGCTGCGAAGGAACTGTTGATACATGACAAAGTCTTCTGTCCTATAGTAATGTGGCCTCTTGTGCCACTGTGGCAGTTAGAGTTACCAAAAATTGACTTGAAAATTCTTGAAATTAAAACAGAGAATAATAATGAAGATTTAGTCAGTAATTTGTACAGGTATCAAGAGCACATTTTAATCTTTACTGATGGGTCAAAGGATCCAGAAACAATCATGGACAGCACTGGACAGCACTGTGGCTACAGTGGAGTCATTCAAGTTCCTGGGATCTTTCATCTCCCAGGACCTGAAGTGGGACACTCACATCAACTCCATTGTAAAAAAGGCCCAACAAAGGTTGCACTTCCTTCGCCAGTTGAAGAAGTTCAACCTACCACAGGAGTTGCTGAAACAGTTCTACACAGCTGTCATCGAGTCTGTTCTGTGCACATCAATAACTGTCTGGTTTGTCTCAGCTACAAAATCAGACATCAGAAGATTACAGAGAACAGTTCGGACTGCAGAGAGGATTATTGGTGCTCCCCTGCCCACCGTTCAAGAACTTTATACATCCAGGGTGAGGAAAAGAGCTCAGAAAATCACCCTGGATCCCTCACATCCAAGCCATTCCCTCTTTGAACTTTTGCCATCTGGCCGGCGCTACAGAGCCCCAATTGCCAGGACAACCAGGCATAAGAACAGTTTTTTCCCACAGGCAATCCACCTTATGAACAGCTAAATGTTCACACCATCGTACAATAAAAACATGTGCAATAACCTTATATTTATTTGTTACCACCTCCATCTCAATTTTTTTTTTTTTTTTTTTTTCCCTTTATCATCAACAGCACAACTGTACATACCACTTATTTCTTAATTTAGTTTTCTATATATTTTTGTCTATTTATATTTAAATATGTATATTTTTTATTCTCACCTCATTGTATTTTTCTTATTGTCCGTGTTGTTGTTGTCTACTGGAAGCTACTGTCACAAAAACAAATTCCTTGTATGCGCAAGCATACTTGGCAATAAAGCTCTTTCTGATTCTGATTCTGATTCTGATATGCTATCTTAATGGCAGTGCAATGGACATCTCAGATAAATAAAGTGCTGCTGTGTAGTGACTCTGTGTCAGCTATCAACAGTATTGGGACAGGGTCATCCAGGAGTTGACAAGACTTCATCTATGAAATCCTTTTGGCAATCAGGGATGTAACAAGTAAAGGGAATGAGGTAACATTGATGTGGGTTCCTGCGCATATAGGTATTCCAGCAAATGAGAAGGTGGACAAATTGGCTAAAATAGCTGTGAAAAAAAATAATACTGATTAAAGCAGAGGGCAAGTGTATTGTCTGGAGACAAATACATTTAAATTGGTAACAATGTTGGGAGCAAGAGAATAAGGGAAGACATTATTTCTCAATAAATAATAGAGTATCTGTCTGATTCAGTTATCTGTATAGGAGGAGGGTGGAGAAGAAAGGATGAAGTCGCTATTTCTAGGTTGAGATTAGGTCACACTTACCATAATAATACTCTTTTTCTTTTAGGAAAACATCAGAATGGGTTATGTCTAGAATGTCATCAACCTGAAACAGTACAGCACATTCTCATTTCTTGTGACAAATATATTAGAGAAAGACAAGAACTTTTTACAGAATTTAGGAAAATGGGTATGGAAGAAGTGTCAGTGTAAACTATTTTAGAAATAGGAAAGTCTGGGAAGGGGAAAAGTTGTTTTTTTAAATACCTAAAAGATACTGGATTGATTGGAAGGATATAGCCTGATGTAGTGTTGAAATGAAACTGTAGGAGGCAGCAATGCAACAAATAGGATGCCAGCTGCCCTAAAACGTCAAAGAAGAAGCGTTCGCTGTAATCTTGAAAAAACGTGTTTTCGATTGTAGAGAGTACGAACAAGAAAGAGGTAAAATGATAGAAGAAATAAGGAAAAGTGGAATTCAGGATTTAAATGTAAAGGTTTGAATTAAATGGTCAAGTGAAGTAAATAGTAAAGTGTTCTTTGATTTTATTAGAGAGACGCGGTTGATAAATAGAATATAAGACTCTGTTCCACATAATGGGGCAGAAGGTGGCGGTAATGCTCGTATTTACGTTGGTTGCCAACCGCCGTTAAAAGCCAAGAAGAAGAAGTAGGAGGCATGTTAAGCTACAGTTGTTTTAATGATATTTAGAGTCGCATCATAATTACTGGTATGTTGTTTGAGAGGAGCATGAAGCTGCTGCTGCTGATCCAGCGCGCGCACAAGCATAAAACAGCACAGCTTTCGGAGAAGAAGCTGGTGTGTATGCGCGTCCACAGAGACAAGCGATTACGCGTCAGATTGAGAGTTTGACTCGACCTCACTGTCTCCTCACAGAGCCGCTATTTCGTGGATCATCGCAGGGTGAAGGTTGTGGCAGGATCGGGGGGGAATGGAGCTTCCACCTTCCACAGCGAGCCCTGGAAAGAATGGGGTGGTCCAGACGGGGGAAATGGAGGAGCTGGAGGAGACATCATAGTCAAAGGTAATGCATTAAAACATGGATTTACTAACTTATTATTATTATTATTATTATTATTATTATTATTATTATTATTATTATGTATTGCCAGCTGAACCCCCTTTGTCAAAAACTTTTTATTTAAAGTACATTTTAGGTTTATAGTTGAATGATTTAACAACACGTTCATGGTTCTCTAATATAGACACACTACTGGGAAAATACAGGCATACTATAAAATAATACATATTTGAACACATGGTTTGGTGAAACTGTGGTGGCTCCTCCATAAGAAAAACATGTACCTTTAAAATGAAATGCATCAGTCTGGTACACTTTGAAAGCAAAATTAAGAGATCCACCCCTTTTTCTGTGACTACACTGAACAGTTGGAAAACTTTGCTCAAGACTTTAAAGTGGTCCTTTTGTTGATTGCAATAGTGTCTCAGTCTATATCACATTGTTGTTATCTCCAAAATGTCTAGAAGATAAGAATTATATTATTTTTTGTCATACATCTGCACAGTAAAAATATCTTTATCTTAGTATCTTTTTTTTTTTTTGGAGGAAACCTGCTGGGTGACTTTAGTTTCTGTCAGCACAGGTTTGCAAACACTTCTCTTTACTCTAGTGAAAACAACTGTCCACAAATTGTTGGAAATAATGCAAATGTGAACATAAAATGTGTTCCTAATATTGCATTGCCAAGTGTGTGTTAACCTCTCGGCATGTGCAGAGAGTTGGCTACATTTATTGAGAACTGAGCAGGTAACGACAAACACTGATACTTACCTAGATATAATTCCATTTGTAATTCCATTTTTCTTCCACTTCATCTTATGGAGCAGGTGGAGCAGCGATCCAGTGGCTTTACAGGCTGATTTAAAAAAAGGGCATGTTATTAAATTGCTGTCTCACGTGAAAACTGAACATATATTTTTAGTCTTAGCTTGCACAAACATTTTATTTTTTGCTTTCTCTGCTTAAACAGACTCTTCTTCTTTACACCCGAGGTGGCTGTTGTCTGCACTGTGATACTGCTCAGCATTTATTCCACCGTTAGCCCATTTAGAAAGTAAAAAGCATGCCGCAGTTGGGATGGTAAATGTCGCTGCAGCACACCTTCCTTTTTTTGCTCATCAGCCACTGTGTCTAGTGCTTTTCCAAAGTTACTAGCCATGCAGCATTTTTTCTGGCCACAATTTTGTTGTGCACAATATTTTGACTTTATAAAGGGCATTTATTTATAATTAAATGTACATGTCATCTTTCATATAAAACTCTTATGTTATTAATAATTTCAGTTAATGTAATAAGACATGTATATGTATTTATTTGGCTGTTATCAGTCAAATTAAATCAGCATCAAAATTTTTCAGTGGCATTTAAGTGCATTTCCACAGACAGTTTAGTGAAGCTGGAATGTAGCATGAATGCATTTACACTGTAAAATACATCTGCACAAATGATGTTATGAGCTTAGTGTTTTAAATCAGTTTTTTATATACACACAAAATGCAATGCTATGCTATTTTTAAATAGCCATTGAGTCATTCATTCAAACGATTTGTTTAGACAGCTGATTCATTCAGGAATGAAGCAAGTGTCTGTCTTTATGAATGGGTTATTGAATCATATCTTGCCCAGATCAATCACTCGTTTGTTACTGTATATAAAACAAATGGGATCTTGGGGAAAAAATGCTATCAGAATAAAAAAAAAATGCCCCCCAAATTCTAGATATGGAGACAAAAATGTCCCTGCGCAATTAAACAATCAAAAACACTCATCATTTTAAGTCAAATGAATAAATGAAAAGTGTAGTTTGTTTTGGTGTGGCTCACAAATACACAAAGAGATGGATTTTGCAGTAGGGCTGCAACAAACGATTATTTTGATAATCAATTAATCTAACGATCATTAGAACGATTGATCGACTAATCATCGATTATTTTACTGGCTAATCAGTATACTTTGATTTTCAGTTTTTGCAATTAGTAAAAACATTATATATATATATATATTCTAACATAAATTAAGGTCACTTTAGCATATTTAGCATATTATGTAATTACAATTATTATACAGTTAATTGGTAATACAGCATTTATAAGTCTTAATTAGTGGTAATTTCAACATTTACTAATGCATTTATAAAAATCACAAACAAAAAGTTGTTTTTTAACATTTGGTAAATGCGCTGTGAACTAACATGAGCAAACAATGAACAGCTGTTTTTTTTATTAACAAACATAAAAAAATGAATACATAAATGTAGTAAATGTATTGTTTATTCATGTTAATTTATACATTAACTAATGTTAACAAATGATACCTTATTGTGAAGTGTTATCAAATCTTTATACAAATGGATATATTTGGCACACAAAGTGAGATGACAGACAGAGAAACTGTCTTATACACATCATTCTGCCTAACATCTCCTTTTGTAAGTGAAATGGATAAGAAACATAATAAAGGTAAGTGATAAGAGGCTCTATTTTTTGGATAAACTATTTTATTTAAAATATAATGTCTTAAAATACCTTATAGGGTTATAATAACCAAAACTAGACCGGAGCTAGATCAAGCTTTGATCTCTGTAAACCAAACTATCACTGTAATGAAATAATTTTTAATTTTCCCCTCTAATAAAAATATTTTCTCATTAGCCAGCTACACTGGAGAGAGCTGCTTTATAACAGGAAATCAAGTTGTAATTCTAACTGAAAGCGACAGGTTTTTCATGTTAAATACCGCAAAGCTGTATGATTTAAGGCTATCTATTGCATAATATACTATATAAATAAACATGATGTGATCGCACATTACTGGAGCAAGTTAAGTTAAAGTTACTGAACTGCAGAGCTCCAAAAATCCGCATTGTTGTAATCAGATGCATTTTTAACTGCAGTTATCAGTTTTCGTTGTTTATTTCGTTACTGAGAGGAAAGCGTGCAATACATTTACATATTCATCCAAGCTGCATTTGTTCTGAAGCACTCTTTTTCTCTTGAATCGCATTTTACAGTCGTCTTGCGCTACAGCGCCACACTGGTCAAACCGCATTATTGCAAGCTCTTACATTAGGTTAAATGAGATCAGACGACTACTCGACAACAAAAATATTTGTCGACAATTTTTTTATTGTCGACGTTGTCGATAATGTCGACTAATCATTTCAGCCCTATTTTGTAGTGTAGACCGCTTCAGTGTTGATGACGGGAGTTTCAGCGAGTCTGCTGCTAATACTTTTGTAAACTGTACTCAATTTGTTTTGTTTGTGTAACCTACAAGAATATGATGTGCCTTTTCCCCAGACTTTTTTTTTTTTATATATTTTAACTTTGATATTACACAAAGTGGCCATAGAAAAGATGTTCAGAAACTTGAAACTAGTGGACTTGTGTGTTTTAAATAAAGTAATGATAAAATTAAAATGCAAATTTTGTCTGAAAAAACTAAGATTTTCATGGAAACATCTTAAAGATTTCAAGTGTCATAGCAGAGTTTTCTCAAAGCTGTTTTTGGTTCTGTCATTATGGGTGTCAAATGTAGACTGATGTTAAAAAAAGAACTGAATTGTGCAGTAGACTTACTAAAGAAACTTTCCACCCATCGATCTAACAATCTACAGCACCTTTCCTGTTGTTCTTATTGGCAGTGAACCGGCAGGTGAAATCACTGTCTTCAGTGACAACGGTGTATCATGGGAAACATGGAGAGGCAGGAAGCAGTAAAAACTGCTTTGGACGCAATGCCAGCCCCACCTACATCTCAGTGAGTTTCTCTTCCAAACACATGCAGAGTTTAATAGCTGCTTTCTTGTGTATGAAGTCTTGTGTATTGTGTAACGCTCTGAACGCAGGTTCCTGTAGGCACCGTTGTAAAAGAAGAGGGCAGGACGCTGGCAGATCTCTCGCACCACGGTGAGCTGTATACGGTTGCGTATGGAGGTGCGGGGGGAAAGGGGAACCGCTTTTTCTTGTCCAATGAGAACAGAGCTCCCCTGACGGCCACACCAGGAGAGAAGGGCCAGGAGCGAGTGGTTCAGCTGGAGCTGCGCACCATGGCCCACGCAGCACTGGTCAGTGAATATCTGAATATCCACATCATTCACTCACTTTTAGGTCCAAACCTGTATGCAGTTTATTTTTTATGTGGAACACAAAAGAAGGTATTTTGAAGAAAAATGTGTGTAGTCAGTCAACATTTGGAGCATGTTGACATCAGCGTTGTAGATTTAAAAAAAAATAATAAAAAAAATGCTCTCAAAATATCTATTATTTTGTTCCACAAAAAAAAACAAATAGTTTTGTATAATGGATTTTTTCTTTTTGACTTGACTATTCCTTAAACGAGTTGCAAAATGCCATGCTATTCAGCCTTTAATTATAATTATCCCCTAAAAATTTGTTTGAAAAATGTCAGTGTAATGTAACTTCTAACTGACTTTTATTCTATTTACAAGGAAAGCTTATCTATATCTTAAAGCATACTGCACTTTCCTGGAATCTGCAGCTTGTTACTTGCAGTGAAAATAGGCAAGAAAGCTGACATGACATTAAAACACCAACATATTGGAATTTCACCTTACAGGTGTTTTCATATACTGTAGACCACAGTCCTGCTGTGGGCACTAAAGGCACAGTATTTGACATGATGATAAATAAAAATGCTGAAATGTGTGCCGTGGTTCGATTCTGATGGTGAAGTAAATATATATTAAGGTGGGTGTCCATCTTAATAATAATCACCATATTTATAATGAAACCATCACATTTAAAAAATATGATATCATTCATTAATATATTTTATTAATAATATATGTATTGAACACAAAAAATCAACTTGGATTACCTTTTGCAAATTATCATTCAAAATAAATTGATGATATTAAAGCTGCAGTCCGTAACTTTTGCCTCTTTGTCGCCATCTATGTTCTAAAACCTGCAATTGCAGCCATCTGCGGAATTATATTCCCTGCGTGAGTTGTGAAGCGCCACGGCATTCACAATATGCGATGGCTATATTAGGTATATAACATGCACAATATGCAATGGCTATATTAGGTATATAAGTTATTAATCTTTGTTAAAAAATACAACTCCTAGTTTATGTTGGCTCATTAAATGAATTTGATTTTAACAATTTGTTATTAAATATTGGAATGACCTAAGATTAATGAATGTTTAAAAGAATTTTTCATTGGCAGTTTAACTAATGAAGCCCTAAATTTTGACCAAACAATAAAGAATTAAAACACAAATTATTCTCAGTATTTTAATGTGCCCACAATAACAATATCATGCATATTCATGATCGTGATATATTGCATTACCGAATACCGGCACATGTCTAGCTGACATGTAGGCAAAGTTACTTTATAGTCCACAGAGAGTCTAAAGGAGACCATCAAAGTAAAGTGTTAGCCCAAACATGTTACTAGTAAATCACTGTCACACCACTGATAACATAATCCTGAAAAAAAGAGCTACAATTTAATTTAATCAAATGTCAATAAAAAAATAAAATAAAAAAAACACTCGCCGATCCTAATTTTCTTTCATTACTGTTTGCTTTCATAATCAAATGGAAAAACCATTCATTTTGTCGAAATATGCATGATTTTTCTAATGGGAAATGATTTCAGATTTTTGTCATAGGTTCATTGTTTTCATGTGTTTTCTACGGTGGCCCAGTAGTGCCAAACACAACGACATTAAAAAAGCAAACATAAGCTCACAACACAACAACATTAAGCTCACAACACAACAACATAAAAAAAAGCAAACATAAACTCACAACACAACGACATTAAAAAAAGCAAACATTAGCTCACAACACAACGGAAATGCTCCCGACCATTAGGGGGCAGTTGGTCTGCAGAAATTGTGCGTATGTCACTAGTATTTGCGGTCGCTGCCGGGCGGTCTGAACCTATGATCTGAACTGCTGTGATAGTTTTAATTCCGTATTTTTTATTTGTATTATTTGTTTATTATTGAACATTAACAATTTACACACTCAAGTGGGGAATACAAATATGCATATGAAAAACATACACTTCCCAATAATTTTATTTCCAAGTACACATAAATATCCATGTATATAAATCTACACATAACAACAAACAAAACTAAATATTTGTATAACATTTTTGGAGGTTGCAAGGAAAATAAATAAATAAATAAAACATATAGGCTATAAAATATTACCATTCTTAAAAGAGACTCATATAGTTTTATACAAATACCAAGGGGTTCATCATCTTGGAATAAGTGTTTTAAAGATTCTATGTATTTTTTACATTCATTTTTATAGCAGGTTTACAGTTATTCCGCTTACTCCAAATGATGTTTACCATCAATGACATCTTTATCGAAAAACCGTCTACCATCACCTGAAACAAATTAAATGACGGAATATCTGTACTAATATCAATATTTAGCCAACTGTAGATATCCTTCCAAAATGTGATTAGACAAGAAAAAAGATCTACCTCAAAACGGAATCTTCTCTGTAAAATTGCAGCAGCCGGATAGTTAATTATTCTAAACAATCCTTCATTTTAGGTAGAATTGGCCACTTAAGATAATTACAAAATGTATTTTTAAAAACCTTTTTATTTTTGAAGGCGTATTAAGCCTGGAGAAGTGGGTATCCCCGACGTGACTCTCTGCAGTTTCTGTGCGTTCAAGTTTTCTCTGTGTTAGTGCCGTTTTGAACTTCATATTTGAACTCATTCGTTTACTGGATCCTTTGACAGAAATGTTTACAAGGGTTTTATCAGTTTAAGAAATTTCTTATCTTAAAAACCTGCTTTTTTATTTGTAAGGTATTGTTTTCATTTATTATAAACTGATTCAAATCAGTAATCAATAATAATTAGTCCTTTTTCCACTCGTGCTCTCGCATGTGAATTGGCAGTGTCCCAGATGCGGCAGACGGAGCGGGCGCTGGTGCAGTCATCAAACATATTTCAAAGCAAGCCGACGGCACGGTTCTGACCGCAGCATAACTGTCATTACTGGGTGTTTTTAGTGAATATTTGCATTTATTCACATATGAGTTGATGTAGTGGACAGTCATGATTTTGGCTAATGCAGGACACTACTGAATGATGCGCATCGGAGGGTATTAGAAGTGGGTATATGCAGCCGCCTGATAAAGTGGATATACCTGCATATACCCTCCACTACACCACTGATTTAAATATGTGAGGGTGTTTTGCATTAATTGTTTTAAATAAGGAGGGATAGTTGTATTAAATTCTCTAAAGGAACAATTTATCTCAAATTTCTCAATGCATGATTCATGAATGAATTATGTTGAATAAATTGACCAGCTTCATCTAACAAATCTACAACATATAGAACCTTTTTTTTCATACCACTCTTAGTTTTAATCAGAGCCAAGCAGCTTAAAAACTATCAAAGTAGCCCGGCGGCGCCGCAAATACTCGTGACATGCGCACAGTTGACCGTTTCTGCAGACCAACTGCCCCCTAGTGGTCGGGACCATTTCCGTTGTGTTGTGAGCTTAATGTCGTTGTGTTGTGAGCTAATGTTTGCTTTTTTAATGTCGTTGTGTTGTGAGCTAATGTTTGCTTTTTTTAATGTCGTTGTGTTGTGAGCTTATGTATGCTTTTTTTAATGTCGTTGTGTTGTGAGCTAATGTTTGCTTTTTTTAATGTCGTTGTGTTGTGAGCTAATGTTTGCTTTTTTTAATGTCGTTGTGTTGTGAGCTAATGTTTGCTTTTTTTAATGTCGTTGTGTTGTGAGCTAATGTTTGCTTTTTTTAATGTCGTTGTGTTGTGAGCTAATGTTTGCTTTTTTTTAATGTCGTTGTGTTGTGAGCTAATGTTTGCTTTTTTTAATGTCGTTGTGTTGTGAGCTAATGTTTGCTTTTTTTAATGTCGTTGTGTTGTGAGCTTATGTATGCTTTTTTTTAATGTCGTTGTGTTGTGAGCTAATGTTTGCTTTTTTTAATGTCGTTGTGTTGTGAGCTAATGTTTGCTTTTTTTTAATGTCGTTGTGTTGTGAGCTAATGTTTGCTTTTTTTTAATGTCGTTGTGTTGTGAGCTAATGTTTGCTTTTTTTAATGTCGTTGTGTTGTGAGCTAATGTTTGCTTTTTTTAATGTCGTTGTGTTGTGAGCTAATGTTTGCTTTTTTTAATGTCGTTGTGTTGTGAGCTAATGTTTGCTTTTTTTTAATGTCGTTGTGTTGTGAGCTTATGTTTGCTTTTTTTAATGTCGTTGTGTTGTGAGCTAATGTTTGCTTTTTTTAATGTCGTTGTGTTGTGAGCTTATGTATGCTTTTTTAATGTCGTTGTGTTGTGAGCTTAATGTCGTTGTGTTGTGAGCTAATGTTTGCTTTTTTTAATGTTGTTGTGTTGTGAGCTTAATGTCGTTGTGTTGTGAGCTAATGTTTGCTTTTTTTAATGTCGTTGTGTTGTGAGCTTAATGTCGTTGTGTTGTGAGCTAATGTTTGCTTTTTTTAATGTTGTTGTGTTGTGAGCTAATGTTTGCTTTTTTTTAATGTCGTTGTGTTGTGAGCTAATGTTTGCTTTTTTTAATGTCGTTGTGTTGTGAGCTTAATGTTGTTGTGTTGTGAGCTTATGTTTGCTTTTTTAATGTCGTTGTGTTTGGCACTGCTGGGCCACCGTAGTTTTCTCTTTTCTGACTGTGAGCAAGTGACTTGACTGAAGTTGTGTCTGGTTTCTGCACTTTGGCTGGACAGGTTGGATTTCCGAATGCAGGCAAGTCGTCTTTGTTGCGTGCCATCAGTAACGCACGTCCGTCTGTGGCAGCGTATCCCTTCACCACGCTCAAACCTCATGTGGGCATCGTCACATACAGAGACCACGAGCAGCTGGCAGGTGTGTGTTCAGTGCTTGCTCTTGTTAAGAGAACCGACGAAGCACTGCAACTCATTAAAGCCCTTGTTTTGTCTCTCCCCATTTCAATGACAGTGGCTGATATTCCCGGGCTGATTCCCGGTGCTCATCTTAACCGTGGGCTCGGTGTCTCTTTCCTGAGGCACATTGAGCGCTGTCGGGTTCTGCTGTTCGTGTTGGACATGTCGTCTGCTGAGCCCTGGGAGCAGTTCCAGCAGCTATGCTTTGAGCTGGACCAGTACAATCCACATCTGTCCCACAGACCTCACGCCATTGTGGCCAACAAAATGGATCTGCCAGAGGCCAGGATGAATCTGGAGGCTCTGAGGAGCCGCGTCCATCAAACGGTCATTCCTGTGTCTGCACTGAACGGAGACAACACTGGACAGCTCATCCTGCACCTCAGAGAGATGTACGACAACTACCCGCAAAACAGCACCTAGATGAAGAAATCTTCCAGGTTTAACTCCATTTCCACTAATGTAGAGCCATTCTGACGGTTTCTGCTGTCAAAATAGAAATGCACTTGTGGCAGTAACAGGATCAGGCCTGAATGTACAGGTTAGTTGGAGACAGTTATTTGGATCAGCGACACTTAGCATGTCAAGGTACTGTAACGTCAGTCTTTCAGTTGTCATGATGACATAAAACTGATAAGCAGGGACTTGTTGCACTTTACACATGAGGATCCCAGAAAGGGCAGTCATGTGACTAAAAGCTAGAGCACATCTGTATAGTCAGCGTGTCGTTACTGCAAAATAAACCCTGATCTTCTGCACGTCTGGTTCTCGTCGCTCAGAAGAGGTTTATTCTGTGGTGTTTACAGGCAGCTGCTTCAGTAAGTGTGCAAAATGTTTGTATTTAATGTATTTTATTTTTTTTTATTAATAAACCATAATCATATTATTGCAAGTAAATCATTACACACTGTTCAATTTATGCAACATTTTTAATTTTCTGGTTTAAAACCAGTATATTGAATTGGCTGCTCTCAAAGGTGTCAGATATGTTCAGGTCATGGTGCTGGTGACATAATCTAGGTTCTTTTTAATTAATATTTGACTAAAGCCCGGCTCACACTGTGCGATTTTGGCCACGATTTGGCCGTCTGAGACAAATTTTGAAATCCTAAAAGATTCCTATAATCCTAGGGTAAAATCTGTAGCCTTTGATCGCTGGTTTGACATGTTCACCGACAGCCGATTAATGGTCGTTGGGATCAAATTTTACCTCCGATGAATTTCTGGCAGTGTCAGAAGATTTCAGATACTTTCCTGCAGTGTGACACCTCCTACGACGAACGTCAAACGATCTCCGTTTTTCAAGACAAGCCATGATTAGAATTATTGCTAGAGATTTCTTCTAACCACATAAACTCCCATCAGCACCGAAATCATATGATATGCTGCATTTGCGAAAATAAACACCGGTTGTGCCGCTGTTTCCATTTGCGTGTTTGTAGTGCTGCTTACGCTATTCATAAACGTAATGATAGCCAACATTTAAGCCCTGCGTTTAAAGCGTCTTCCACAGTGAACGCGGAAAGCACTCCGCTGGCCGCGGGGTTCAGCGCAGCGGCAAAGTTAAACTATTTTGAACTTTGAGCGCGGCTTGCGCGCTCCACTGCGCGTGTACTTTGGACGACGCAGCAACAAACCGTCCTCGCGCCATGCAAGCCATTGAAATGAATAGTCATTGAACATGTATGGTACGCGCACCCGTTTTGAACGCGTCTTGACTGCCGTACAGTCTGACATCAATGACACTGTGATCCCACAGTGTGACATGATCATCATGTTCGTACAGTCTGACAAGCAACAATCGTAAAGGACTATTAAAAATCGCACAGTGTGAGCCCGGCTTAAGGAAATGTGGGAAATTGAGTGTTCATGTGTTATGGGATTGTCTGTCCTGGCAGATTGAAGTTGAAGCTAATTTGTATCTACACATGACTGGCAGATTTTGGAGGTAGTCAAAGTAGCTTTGACTGCAACCCACAAAAAACAAATTCATGCCATCAGCCTCCATGACCAAACATACCAGTTTGTTGAGAACAATGTATGTGCTGCGGTGGGAATTCACCTGTACATTTCAGGTCATGCCAATCAGTGCTGAATGATTAAGTTGAACTTATTTGTCTGCAATTGCAATCAGGGTAGATTTTTTTTATGAAAACAGTATTCAGTAAAATCATGCCTATTCATCAATCACTGAACAGAGGCTTTCAGAACTGATTGGATTATCAAATTACCATATTATCATAAGGCTTTCCGGTTGATCTTCATCCACATTTGACTGCCTATCTACCTATCATATCATATATGTAAATATTTTAAATTGAAAATATGTGATCAGACTCCCTAGTCTCTTCCCAGGCCTGCTGACCTTGACTGCAGAAAGAGTTTCTCACAGTGTTTGTAGACAGAGTCAGCACAGAGGGAACCTGGCTATCTAGGCCACTTTGACCTCTCACCTCTGCAGCACACCACTCCACTCCCAGAACATGATTTCTACTGGTTCTACCAATGCCTCCTCTAGGAACAGTTTATGTTGGCCGGCGCAGACTCTGTAGATTAACCTTGAGCAACCTTGCAGACCAGTCAAGTTCTTCCACACTGACTGAATCAAACATTTCTCTATGAACCTTGCCTTATACAGAATAAAAAAGGGTCCTATCCAAACTTTTGCTATAAAATTAGAGGGACATAATTCCCTAGAATATCATCATATGCTTAAATATTAAGATTAATACTCATGGAAATTACTAAAGTAGTCAAACCTGTTCATTAGAAGGGGGTGTCCCAATACTTTTGGCAATATAGTGTATCTGAATCTTCTGCCAAGCGTGTGACAGAAACACGGCTCAGTACTCAGAAATTACTTTGCATGTGAGTGTCTCAGATAATGTACAGCGTCTCCATGCTTATCAGTTGCTCAGCGTTTAAACCTTCAGTTCGTCCCCTTACATTCTCAAGCTGTTCACATTCTCAAGAAGCCATTACTTTTGTCCTCCTTCTCTAAACACTTCATCAAAAACATAATATATTTAATGAACAATAAAGGTAGACACTCTGTTTCCAATACATTCAATAAAAAATACTGATTTACACATCCATGTCAAAAACAAACTGTACCTTTCATGATTTAAAAGTTCTATAAGGAAATCTTTGTAACTCAAGTACGATGATCAAAATGAATCCTGTATAAGCAGTGGCATTGTATATCTATTTATAATATTTAATTGAACTAAAGTACCATCTGCTTGCTGTGTCACAGCTTTAATATGCCTCAGAGAGATTTCTCTTTGCTTTTGATTCATTTAATGTGATGTTACTTCATGATTCATATATGATCCATGCCTGTGAAATAATTTGTTTTATTTATTTGATGTCTCTAATAAATTGTTTGTTTATAAAGGATCAGCTGCAGAATCAGAATCTGATGTGAAAGCATGCAGTTTGGTTAGTGCATTGTAAGGCACAATTAATGCTTTGCTCCACAGTCAGCGAACTACATTTAGTTCACTCGCATTCACACACTGCAAAGCGTTTTGTTATTAGTTGTTTTGTTTGCTTTTTAAATGTTCACGTTTATAAAAAATAAATACAATAGTTTGTTGTGCGTTCATATTGCGTACATTTTTACACTTTTAAAATATATTAAGAAATGTTTAAATTATATTAACAAAAAAATTAAATGCTTTTCTTAATAAATGATATTCATTTTAATCAGTGGATTGTGTGATAATGTTATTACCTTCATGTTTGTTTTTACAAATTTAAGACAGTATGGCCGTTTAATGTCCAATACATTGTATGCCTACATTATCAAAATAAACATAAGATAAAGCCTTGAATTCGCTACACGAAAACCAATAAGACATTTAAATAATAAAACATAACTAAAATAAAAATTTTAAACAACACTCAAAGCAACTTCATCAGCTGACTATTCAAGGAGTGGTTCATTTATAAATTAACGTTTAAATTACATTCGCTGTTGACTCCATAGGTGAAATTTTTTTCAGAATAACATTTGTGCTCAGCAGAAGAGAGAATCTGGCACAGGTTTGGGAACAACAGTGGACCTAACCACTGGTTTTCATAATCATTTCAAAACAGTTTTTTCTTTGAGAAACTCAAAGTATTTGATTTGTCCACGGAAATAAATAATACTGAGCATGACAACAAATTGATTCTTCAATAACAAAATAAGGAAGCCGTGCACAGATTCCATGTTTTAGCAGATAGCCGATTATATATAATTTAGTTTAGCCATATAATGACAGAAATATTACAGATAGGTCGTCGTGCGTGCGTAACTCCGCCCTCACCGCGTCACGACTCGCGCGCGCTCCTCCCCGACAGGCGGCGCGAACGCGTGAACTCAAAGGAAATACTGATCCTGACACGCGCCGGCATTCCGAGAGAAAGTGTTTCGTGTGCTCGTTTCATGATGGAGAGAGGAGCAAAACGCCCAAGACAAGAGTGTGAGAAATATGTCTCTAATGGAGATTTTAGGCGCTGGAAAGTAGAGGAAACGGTGGCATATCTGTGTAGAGCCGGACTCGAAGAATGGAAGGAGAAATTCAGAGGTACATGGATGATCAGTGACACCAATAACATATTTACAACAAGAAATATTAGACTAGACTTTAATTACGTATTGTTTTACACGATCCGTATGCATAGTGAACTGTAATTACAGAGAACTAGCATATCTGCGAAATATCGCAAAGTTCCAGGTGAGTTCGGTCAATATAAGCGTAATAAACAGTCCGATCACACAGAGTCAGAGCGCGCTCAGTTCCGCAGTAGTGCTGACAAACGCCACGTTAAATGGGCGAGGACCGCTGTGAGAAACCAACGGTTTCATTATCGAGCAATACTATTTATGTCTGGTTTGTTTTGGCAGGCATAATGCTTGATAAGGCATGTTGCTCACTTGTTCTGAGTTTTCAGATGTTCATAGAGTTCCAGTGGCACCAAGGGAATTTTCTGTTGTCATGGATGACATTCCCACATGGGTTTTTTGACATTACTTAGCTGATTCCCAAACTAGTGTTGTGCCCCTTTCACTTTTGATTTACTTGATACTGCAATTGAGAAACTTTGTGTAACAGAGGTCAGTGGTATTTGCTGTGCAGGTAAACCTCACTCCCCTGATCTCAAGAGACGAACTAGCGGCTGACGCTAGTGGCTGCAGTCTTCAGCCTCCTTGTTAGTGCACCCGCCTCCCATGCCAGAGACCTGGGTTTGAGACCCGAGTGGAAGGGTTTACATTGGTGCCGTGACTCGGATGGGAGTGAGCTTTAGGGGGGTGATTGTAACAGAGGCCAGCAGTAGGTGCTGTGCAAGTAAACCTCACTCCCTTGTTCCCAAGAGATGCACTAGCGACTGATGCTAGTGGCTGGTAATGTTAATATTCATTCTTCAAAAAGACTTTTGCCTTGTCCCAATACCCACACTTGCGGCCTTGGCCACTTGAGAGCACGTGTGCGGCAGGAAGTAGGTGTGCAAGACTGTCCAAGGTCTTAAACATGTCAAAGTGCAGATGAGTAGTGGTGATATTTTGTACATTTGCAACTGCTTTTTATCACTTAATTAAAAGCACCACAAATTAAATTGAGTCGTCTGTTATAGGGACTACTGAACAGACACTTAGAATTTGATTTTAAAATGCAAAGTATTGAAAATAAAGCTCTGAAAAAAAACTTGCATTTTTACAGCACTATAAGTGTGTCCCATCAGGTAATGAAAAGTTCGACACACACCGGAGGTCTTCATCCTCACTTAAAGAGTTGGGCCAAAAACAGGAAATACGTCATAAGTATAAGTGGTCAAGTGCTAAGACCGCAAGTGTGGGTATTTGGAAAAGGCAAGGTCATAGTTTATTGGAATAAGCTGATGGAAGGTTTGTTGTGAAAGGCCATCTGGACTTTACCAAACAAATATTTATTGGCAAACAAAGTGAAGGAAGTAACCTTTAAAATTTTACACCGAGATTACTCAGTAAACCATATTTTCTTTGGTTAATTTCACTGATTTTTACCTAAAATGTTCTCTCCTAGCGGAATAACCTACCCAATTCAATCCCAGCAGCTGAGTCCTTAGCCATCTTCAAGAATAAGCTAAAAACACATCTCCTCCATCTTTATTTGACCCTCTAACTCTAGCATTCTCTATTCTATTTCTATTCTTCTATTCCACTTCCGGTGTGGCTGCACGCAGGGTAAAAGTTTTTCTGGTAACAGTGATAGCAGAGTCTAACGAGCAACCGCTTGGTCATTTATTGGTGAGACAAAGTTTTATTTAAGCGCTAAATTTAAGAACTAATTAGAAGTGACAGCGCTTATATTTGGTTATATCATTGTCTGTGTCTGTTTGGTGCAGCTGTGCATTGTCACACTCCATGTAAAAACAGTTTTTGGCGGTGTGCTGGAGAAATCGGCTGACAGCTTTGATCCTCTGATTTGCGAAACAGGACCACTCGCACTCTGGACATGTTTTTGCATTTCTTTCTGGATATATTGATCATAAACAGCACTTCTCAATGATATTTCATCTTCGTTCACTCACATTTTCTCCTCTCGTTATCTTCCCTTATGAAAATTAACCATGGTTTTATTATAGTAAAAAGAGTTTTTTTTTTTTTTTTAATTACTATTTGCATAACCACACAAATCAGTAAAACCATAGATTTTGTAACAAAACCATGGAATAACTGCAATAACTGCAGTTTTGGTTTGATTCTTAGAAACCCATAGTTAATTTTGGTAAAGGCTAAAGTCTGTAATATGCATAGTATTAACCAACCCATTACTTCAGTACTTTGTTGTATATTTAGTTGCTCTAATCCAGCTGTTGTAGCTATACAATGAGGTGTTGGAAATGAATATCTTAGTTTCATTGTTTTATTCTGTCAGAATTAGTTATAATGCTTGAATGTCATGCGATTAAAACATGCTCAGTGGTTTCAGCATTTCGTTAGGTTAAGATAATCAACCTATTGTTATGACTTTTTAAGTCACTCCTACATTTTTAAAATATAGGCAATAGCATGTATTCATGCAACATTATATCCCACATTCCAGCATATTATAACTAATTCTGACACGTTAAAAATTATATATACAGGTCCTTCTCAAAAAATTAGCATATTGTGATAAAGTTCATTATTTTCATTATGTACTGATAAACATTAGACTTTCATATATTTTAGATTCATTACACACAACTCGAAGTAGTTCAAGCCTTTTATTGTTTTAATATTGATGATTTTGGCATACAGCTCATGAAAACCCAAAATTCCTATCTCAAAAAATTAGCATATCATGAAAAGGTTCTCTAAACGAGCTATTAACCTAATCATCTGAATCAACTAATTAACTCTAAACACCTGCAAAAGATTCCTGAGGCTTTTAAAAACTCCCAGCCTGGTTCATTACTCAAAACCGCAATCATGGGTAAGACTGCCGACCTGACTGCTGTCCAGAAGGCCATCATTGACACCCTCAAGCAAGAGGTCTGTGGGAAGGAAAAAGTGTGGCAGAAAACGCTGCACAACGAGAAGAGGTGACCGGACCCTGAGGAAGATTGTGGAGAAGGACCGATTCCAGACCTTGGGGGACCTGCGGAAGCAGTGGACTGAGTCTGGAGTAGAAACATCCAGAGCCACCGTGTACAGGCGTGTGCAGGAAATGGGCTACAGGTGCCGCATTCCTCAGGTCAAGCCACTTTTGAACCAGAAACAGCGGCAGAAGCGCCTGACCTGGGCTACAGAGAAGCAGCACTGGACTGTTGCTCAGTGGTCCAAAGTACTTTTTTCGGATGAAAGCAAATTTTGCATGTCATTCGGAAATCAAGGTGCCAGAGTCTGGAGGAAGACTGGGGAGAGGGAAATGCCAAAATGCCTGAAGTCCAGTGTCAAGTACCCACAGTCAGTGATGGTCTGGGGTGCCATGTCAGCTGCTGGTGTTGGTCCACTGTGTTTTATCAAGGGCAGGGTCAATGCAGCTAGCTATCAGGAGATTTTGGAGCACTTCATGCTTCCATCTGCTGAAAAGCTTTATGGAGATGAAGATTTCATTTTTCAGCACGACCTGGCACCTGCTCACAGTGCCAAAACCACTGGTAAATGGTTTACTGACCATGGTATTACTGTGCTCAATTGGCCTGCCAACTCTCCTGACCTGAACCCCATAGAGAATCTGTGGGATATTGTGAAGAGAAAGTTGAGAGACGCAAGACCCAACACTCTGGATGAGCTTAAGGCCGCTATCGAAGCATTCTGGGCCTCCATAACACCTCAGCAGTGCCACAGGCTGATTGCCTCCATGCCACGCCGCATTGAAGCAGTCATTTCTGCAAAAGGATTCCCGACCAAGTATTTAGTGCATAACTGAACATAATTATTTGAAGGTTGACTTTTTTTGTATTAAAAACACTTTTCTTTTATTGGTCGGATGAAATATGCTAATTTTTTGCGATAGGAATTTGGGGTTTTCATGAGCTGTATGCCAAAATCATCAATATTAAAACAATAAAAGGCTTGAACTACTTCGAGTTGTGTGTAATGAATCTAAAATATATGAAAGTCTAATGTTTATCAGTACATTACAGAAAATAATGAACTTTATCACAATATGCTAATTTTTTGAGAAGGACCTGTATGTGTGTAAGAGTGCATATGTACTTGGTGTTTATTTTTTACATAAATTACATATGTAAATAAATTATGTATATAAATGTATATAAATAAATGTTTGTCATATATTAAAGGAAGGGAAGGAATTTTTGCAAGCAGGGGAATTGTGGAATGAGCCTATATATATATATATATATATATATATATAATGTGTGCGTGTGTGTGTGTGTGTATATGTGTGTATATATATATGTGTGTATATATCTATATATATATATATATATATATATATATATATATATATATATATATATATATATAATATATACATACACACACACACACACACACACAGGTGCTGGTCATATAATTAGAATATCATCAAAAAGTTGATTTATTTCACTAATTCCATTCAAAAAGTGAAACTTGTATATTATATTCATTCATTACACACAGACTGATATGTTTCAAATGTTTATTTCTTTTAATTTTGATGATTATAACTGACAACT